>JACMZG010000617.1:16819-33071 GCA_018340805.1 Microvelia longipes
TTGGTGCTGGTTTTCAAATGAAAATCTGATTTTAATATTTTCAAAATTCCAATAAAAAAACGACCACGCCAGGACTCGAACCTGAATCTTCTGATCCGTAGTCAGACGCGTTATCCATTGCGCCACGCGGCCTATGCAAAATTTTCAAAATTTATTAATCATAAACTTTCCTATTTCATAATGACGTAAATTTCTGTTTAAATATCATATTTTCCTCTTAATCAACTTTTAATCTCTTATTCTCATACAACTTTCATTGATATTTCATGAAATCATTCTTGTTACTCATCACCATGATCATCAAATATTGTCATGTGTAAAGTTTTAGTTTAGATTTCCCAATAAAATTTGCCACGTTATTTATTTTTCATATTTAACGTAATTTTGAAAATTTACATGTGCTGACAAATACCTGACAATCATTTGGTGCTGGTTTTCAAATGAAAATCTGATTTTAATATTTTCAAAATTCCAATAAAAAAAAACGACCACGCCAGGACTCGAACCTGGAATCTTCTGATCCGTAGTCAGACGCGTTATCCATTGCGCCACGCGGCCTATGCAAAATTTTCAAAATTTATTAATCATAAACTTTCCTATTTCATAATGACGTAAATTTCTGTTTAAATATCATATTTTCCTCTTAATCAACTTTTAATCTCTTATTCTCATACAACTTTCATTGATATTTCATGAAATCATTCTTGTTACTCATCACCATGATCATCAAATATTGTCATGTGTAAAGTTTTAGTTTAGATTTCCCAATAAAATTTGCCACGTTATTTATTTTTCATATTTAACGTAATTTTGAAAATTTACATGTGCTGACAAATACCTGACAATCATTTGGTGCTGGTTTTCAAATGAAAATCTGATTTTAATATTTTCAAAATTCCAATAAAAAAAAACGACCACGCCAGGACTCGAACCT
The DNA here is from genome assembly GCA_018340805.1 of Microvelia longipes. Taxonomy (NCBI): domain Eukaryota; kingdom Metazoa; phylum Arthropoda; class Insecta; order Hemiptera; family Veliidae; genus Microvelia; species Microvelia longipes. Next base: position 17,754 of record JACMZG010000617.1, read on the forward strand.
GGAATCTTCTGATCCGTAGTCAGACGCGTTATCCATTGCGCCACGCGGCCTATGCAAATTTTCAAAATTTATTAATCATAAACTTTCCTATTTCATAATGACGTAAATTTCTGTTTAAATATCATATTTTCCTCTTAATCAACTTTTAATCTCTTATTCTCATACAACTTTCATTGATATTTCATGAAATCATTCTTGTTACTCATCACCATGATCATCAAATATTGTCATGTGTAAAGTTTTAGTTTAGATTTCCCAATAAAATTTGCCACGTTATTTATTTTTCATATTTAACGTAATTTTGAAAATTTACATGTGCTGACAAATACCTGACAATCATTTGGTGCTGGTTTTCAAATGAAAATCTGATTTTAATATTTTCAAAATTCCAATAAAAAAAACGACCACGCCAGGACTCGAACCTGGAATCTTCTGATCCGTAGTCAGACGCGTTATCCATTGCGCCACGCGGCCTATGCAAATTTTCAAAATTTATTAATCATAAACTTTCCTATTTCATAATGACGTAAATTTCTGTTTAAATATCATATTTTCCTCTTAATCAACTTTTAATCTCTTATTCTCATACAACTTTCATTGATATTTCATGAAATCATTCTTGTTACTCATCACCATGATCATCAAATATTGTCATGTGTAAAGTTTTAGTTTAGATTTCCCAATAAAATTTGCCACGTTATTTATTTTTCATATTTAACGTAATTTTGAAAATTTACATGTGCTGACAAATACCTGACAATCATTTGGTGCTGGTTTTCAAATGAAAATCTGATTTTAATATTTTCAAAATTCCAATAAAAAAAACGACCACGCCAGGACTCGAACCTGGAATCTTCTGATCCGTAGTCAGACGCGTTATCCATTGCGCCACGCGGCCTATGCAAAATTTTCAAAATTTATTAATCATAAACTTTCCTATTTCATAATGACGTAAATTTCTGTTTAAATATCATATTTTCCTCTTAATCAACTTTTAATCTCTTATTCTCATACAACTTTCATTGATATTTCATGAAATCATTCTTGTTACTCATCACCATGATCATCAAATATTGTCATGTGTAAAGTTTTAGTTTAGATTTCCCAATAAAATTTGCCACGTTATTTATTTTTCATATTTAACGTAATTTTGAAAATTTACATGTGCTGACAAATACCTGACAATCATTTGGTGCTGGTTTTCAAATGAAAATCTGATTTTAATATTTTCAAAATTCCAATAAAAAAAAAACGACCACGCCAGGACTCGAACCTGGAATCTTCTGATCCGTAGTCAGACGCGTTATCCATTGCGCCACGCGGCCTATGCAAAATTTTCAAAATTTATTAATCATAAACTTTCCTATTTCATAATGACGTAAATTTCTGTTTAAATATCATATTTTCCTCTTAATCAACTTTTAATCTCTTATTCTCATACAACTTTCATTGATATTTCATGAAATCATTCTTGTTACTCATCACCATGATCATCAAATATTGTCATGTGTAAAGTTTTAGTTTAGATTTCCCAATAAAATTTGCCACGTTATTTATTTTTCATATTTAACGTAATTTTGAAAATTTACATGTGCTGACAAATACCTGACAATCATTTGGTGCTGGTTTTCAAATGAAAATCTGATTTTAATATTTTCAAAATTCCAATAAAAAAAACGACCACGCCAGGACTCGAACCTGGAATCTTCTGATCCGTAGTCAGACGCGTTATCCATTGCGCCACGCGGCCTATGCAAAATTTTCAAAATTTATTAATCATAAACTTTCCTATTTCATAATGACGTAAATTTCTGTTTAAATATCATATTTTCCTCTTAATCAACTTTTAATCTCTTATTCTCATACAACTTTCATTGATATTTCATGAAATCATTCTTGTTACTCATCACCATGATCATCAAATATTGTCATGTGTAAAGTTTTAGTTTAGATTTCCCAATAAAATTTGCCACGTTATTTATTTTTCATATTTAACGTAATTTTGAAAATTTACATGTGCTGACAAATACCTGACAATCATTTGGTGCTGGTTTTCAAATGAAAATCTGATTTTAATATTTTCAAAATTCCAATAAAAAAAACGACCACGCCAGGACTCGAACCTGGAATCTTCTGATCCGTAGTCAGACGCGTTATCCATTGCGCCACGCGGCCTATGCAAAATTTTCAAAATTTATTAATCATAAACTTTCCTATTTCATAATGACGTAAATTTCTGTTTAAATATCATATTTTCCTCTTAATCAACTTTTAATCTCTTATTCTCATACAACTTTCATTGATATTTCATGAAATCATTCTTGTTACTCATCACCATGATCATCAAATATTGTCATGTGTAAAGTTTTAGTTTAGATTTCCCAATAAAATTTGCCACGTTATTTATTTTTCATATTTAACGTAATTTTGAAAATTTACATGTGCTGACAAATACCTGACAATCATTTGGTGCTGGTTTTCAAATGAAAATCTGATTTTAATATTTTCAAAATTCCAATAAAAAAAACGACCACGCCAGGACTCGAACCTGGAATCTTCTGATCCGTAGTCAGACGCGTTATCCATTGCGCCACGCGGCCTATGCAAAATTTTCAAAATTTATTAATCATAAACTTTCCTATTTCATAATGACGTAAATTTCTGTTTAAATATCATATTTTCCTCTTAATCAACTTTTAATCTCTTATTCTCATACAACTTTCATTGATATTTCATGAAATCATTCTTGTTACTCATCACCATGATCATCAAAATTGTCATGTGTAAAGTTTTAGTTTAGATTTCCCAATAAAATTTGCCACGTTATTTATTTTTCATATTTAACGTAATTTTGAAAATTTACATGTGCTGACAAATACCTGACAATCATTTGGTGCTGGTTTTCAAATGAAAATCTGATTTTAATATTTTCAAAATTCCAATAAAAAAAACGACCACGCCAGGACTCGAACCTGGAATCTTCTGATCCGTAGTCAGACGCGTTATCCATTGCGCCACGCGGCCTATGCAAAATTTTCAAAATTTATTAATCATAAACTTTCCTATTTCATAATGACGTAAATTTCTGTTTAAATATCATATTTTCCTCTTAATCAACTTTTAATCTCTTATTCTCATACAACTTTCATTGATATTTCATGAAATCATTCTTGTTACTCATCACCATGATCATCAAATATTGTCATGTGTAAAGTTTTAGTTTAGATTTCCCAATAAAATTTGCCACGTTATTTATTTTTCATATTTAACGTAATTTTGAAAATTTACATGTGCTGACAAATACCTGACAATCATTTGGTGCTGGTTTTCAAATGAAAATCTGATTTTAATATTTTCAAAATTCCAATAAAAAAAACGACCACGCCAGGACTCGAACCTGGAATCTTCTGATCCGTAGTCAGACGCGTTATCCATTGCGCCACGCGGCCTATGCAAAATTTTCAAAATTTATTAATCATAAACTTTCCTATTTCATAATGACGTAAATTTCTGTTTAAATATCATATTTTCCTCTTAATCAACTTTTAATCTCTTATTCTCATACAACTTTCATTGATATTTCATGAAATCATTCTTGTTACTCATCACCATGATCATCAAATATTGTCATGTGTAAAGTTTTAGTTTAGATTTCCCAATAAAATTTGCCACGTTATTTATTTTTCATATTTAACGTAATTTTGAAAATTTACATGTGCTGACAAATACCTGACAATCATTTGGTGCTGGTTTTCAAATGAAAATCTGATTTTAATATTTTCAAAATTCCAATAAAAAAAACGACCACGCCAGGACTCGAACCTGGAATCTTCTGATCCGTAGTCAGACGCGTTATCCATTGCGCCACGCGGCCTATGCAAAATTTTCAAAATTTATTAATCATAAACTTTCCTATTTCATAATGACGTAAATTTCTGTTTAAATATCATATTTTCCTCTTAATCAACTTTTAATCTCTTATTCTCATACAACTTTCATTGATATTTCATGAAATCATTCTTGTTACTCATCACCATGATCATCAAATATTGTCATGTGTAAAGTTTTAGTTTAGATTTCCCAATAAAATTTGCCACGTTATTTATTTTTCATATTTAACGTAATTTTGAAAATTTACATGTGCTGACAAATACCTGACAATCATTTGGTGCTGGTTTTCAAATGAAAATCTGATTTTAATATTTTCAAAATTCCAATAAAAAAAAACGACCACGCCAGGACTCGAACCTGGAATCTTCTGATCCGTAGTCAGACGCGTTATCCATTGCGCCACGCGGCCTATGCAAAATTTTCAAAATTTATTAATCATAAACTTTCCTATTTCATAATGACGTAAATTTCTGTTTAAATATCATATTTTCTCTTAATCAACTTTTAATCTTTATTCTCATACAACTTTCATTGATATTTCATGAAATCATTCTTGTTACATCACCATGATCATCAAATATTGTCATGTGTAAAGTTTTAGTTTAGATTTCCCAATAAAATTTTGCCACGTTATTATTTTTCATATTTAACGTAATTTTGAAAATTTACATGTGCTGACAAATACCTGACAATCATTTGGTGCTGGTTTTCAAATGAAAATCTGATTTTAATATTTTCAAAATTCCAATAAAAAAAAACGACCACGCCAGGACTCGAACCTGGAATCTTCTGATCCGTAGTCAGACGCGTTATCCATTGCGCCACGCGGCCTATGCAAAATTTTCAAAATTTATTAATCATAAACTTTCCTATTTCATAATGACGTAAATTTCTGTTTAAATATCATATTTTCCTCTTAATCAACTTTTAATCTCTTATTCTCATACAACTTTCATTGATATTTCATGAAATCATTCTTGTTACTCATCACCATGATCATCAAATATTGTCATGTGTAAAGTTTTAGTTTAGATTTCCCAATAAAATTTGCCACGTTATTTATTTTTCATATTTAACGTAATTTTGAAAATTTACATGTGCTGACAAATACCTGACAATCATTTGGTGCTGGTTTTCAAATGAAAATCTGATTTTAATATTTTCAAATTCCAAAAAAAAACGACCACGCCAGGACTCGAACCTGGAATCTTCTGATCCGTAGTCAGACGCGTTATCCATTGCGCCACGCGGCCTATGCAAAATTTTCAAAATTTATTAATCATAAACTTTCCTATTTCATAATGACGTAAATTTCTGTTTAAATATCATATTTTCCTCTTAATCAACTTTTAATCTCTTATTCTCATACAACTTTCATTGATATTCATGAAATCATTCTTGTTACTCATCACCATGATCATCAAATATTGTCATGTGTAAAGTTTTAGTTTAGATTTCCCAATAAAATTTGCCACGTTATTTATTTTTCATATTTAACGTAATTTTGAAAATTTACATGTGCTGACAAATACCTGACAATCATTTGGTGCTGGTTTTCAAATGAAAATCTGATTTTAATATTTTCAAAATTCCAATAAAAAAACGACCACGCCAGGACTCGAACCTGGAATCTTCTGATCCGTAGTCAGACGCGTTATCCATTGCGCCACGCGGCCTATGCAAAATTTTCAAAATTTATTAATCATAAACTTTCCTATTTCATAATGACGTAAATTTCTGTTTAAATATCATATTTTCCTCTTAATCAACTTTTAATCTCTTATTCTCATACAACTTTCATTGATATTTCATGAAATCATTCTTGTTACTCATCACCATGATCATCAAATATTGTCATGTGTAAAGTTTTAGTTTAGATTTCCCAATAAAATTTGCCACGTTATTTATTTTTCATATTTAACGTAATTTTGAAAATTTACATGTGCTGACAAATACCTGACAATCATTTGGTGCTGGTTTTCAAATGAAAATCTGATTTTAATATTTTCAAAATTCCAATAAAAAAAACGACCACGCCAGGACTCGAACCTGGAATCTTCTGATCCGTAGTCAGACGCGTTATCCATTGCGCCACGCGGCCTATGCAAAATTTTCAAAATTTATTAATCATAAACTTTCCTATTTCATAATGACGTAAATTTCTGTTTAAATATCATATTTTCCTCTTAATCAACTTTTAATCTCTTATTCTCATACAACTTTCATTGATATTTCATGAAATCATTCTTGTTACTCATCACCATGATCATCAAATATTGTCATGTGTAAAGTTTTAGTTTAGATTTCCCAATAAAATTTGCCACGTTATTTATTTTTCATATTTAACGTAATTTTGAAAATTTACATGTGCTGACAAATACCTGACAATCATTTGGTGCTGGTTTTCAAATGAAAATCTGATTTTAATATTTTCAAAATTCCAATAAAAAAAAACGACCACGCCAGGACTCGAACCTGGAATCTTCTGATCCGTAGTCAGACGCGTTATCCATTGCGCCACGCGGCCTATGCAAAATTTTCAAAATTTATTAATCATAAACTTTCCTATTTCATAATGACGTAAATTTCTTTAAATATCATATTTTCCTCTTAATCAACTTTTAATCTCTTATTCTCATACAACTTTCATTGATATTTCATGAAATCATTCTTGTTACTCATCACCATGATCATCAAATATTGTCATGTGTAAAGTTTTAGTTTAGATTTCCCAATAAAATTTGCCACGTTATTTATTTTTCATATTTAACGTAATTTTGAAAATTTACATGTGCTGACAAATACCTGACAATCATTTGGTGCTGGTTTTCAAATGAAAATCTGATTTTAATATTTTCAAAATTCCAATAAAAAAAACGACCACGCCAGGACTCGAACCTGGAATCTTCTGATCCGTAGTCAGACGCGTTATCCATTGCGCCACGCGGCCTATGCAAAATTTTCAAAATTTATTAATCATAAACTTTCCTATTTCATAATGACGTAAATTTCTGTTTAAATATCATATTTTCCTCTTAATCAACTTTTAATCTCTTATTCTCATACAACTTTCATTGATATTTCATGAAATCATTCTTGTTACTCATCACCATGATCATCAAATATTGTCATGTGTAAAGTTTTAGTTTAGATTTCCCAATAAAATTTGCCACGTTATTTATTTTTCATATTTAACGTAATTTTGAAAATTTACATGTGCTGACAAATACCTGACAATCATTTGGTGCTGGTTTTCAAATGAAAATCTGATTTTAATATTTTCAAAATTCCAATAAAAAAAACGACCACGCCAGGACTCGAACCTGGAATCTTCTGATCCGTAGTCAGACGCGTTATCCATTGCGCCACGCGGCCTATGCAAAAATTTTCAAAATTTATTAATCATAAACTTTCCTATTTCATAATGACGTAAATTTCTGTTTAAATATCATATTTTCCTCTTAATCAACTTTTAATCTCTTATTCTCATACAACTTTCATTGATATTTCATGAAATCATTCTTGTTACTCATCACCATGATCATCAAATATTGTCATGTGTAAAGTTTTAGTTTAGATTTCCCAATAAAATTTGCCACGTTATTTATTTTTCATATTTAACGTAATTTTGAAAATTTACATGTGCTGACAAATACCTGACAATCATTTGGTGCTGGTTTTCAAATGAAAATCTGATTTTAATATTTTCAAAATTCCAATAAAAAAAACGACCACGCCAGGACTCGAACCTGGAATCTTCTGATCCGTAGTCAGACGCGTTATCCATTGCGCCACGCGGCCTATGCAAAATTTTCAAAATTTATTAATCATAAACTTTCCTATTTCATAATGACGTAAATTTCTGTTTAAATATCATATTTTCCTCTTAATCAACTTTTAATCTCTTATTCTCATACAACTTTCATTGATATTTCATGAAATCATTCTTGTTACTCATCACCATGATCATCAAATATTGTCATGTGTAAAGTTTTAGTTTAGATTTCCCAATAAAATTTGCCACGTTATTTATTTTTCATATTTAACGTAATTTTGAAAATTTACATGTGCTGACAAATACCTGACAATCATTTGGTGCTGGTTTTCAAATGAAAATCTGATTTAATATTTTCAAAATTCCAATAAAAAAAACGACCACGCCAGGACTCGAACCTGGAATCTTCTGATCCGTAGTCAGACGCGTTATCCATTGCGCCACGCGGCCTATGCAAAATTTTCAAAATTTATTAATCATAAACTTTCCTATTTCATAATGACGTAAATTTCTGTTTAAATATCATATTTTCCTCTTAATCAACTTTTAATCTCTTATTCTCATACAACTTTCATTGATATTTCATGAAATCATTCTTGTTACTCATCACCATGATCATCAAATATTGTCATGTGTAAAGTTTTAGTTTAGATTTCCCAATAAAATTTGCCACGTTATTTATTTTCATATTTAACGTAATTTTGAAAATTTACATGTGCTGACAAATACCTGACAATCATTTGGTGCTGTTTTCAAATGAAAATCTGATTTTAATATTTTCAAAATTCCAATAAAAAAAACGACCACGCCAGGACTCGAACCTGGAATCTTCTGATAGTCAGACGCGTTATCCATTGCGCCACGCGGCCTATGCAAAATTTTCAAAATTTATTAATCATAAACTTTCCTATTTCATAATGACGTAAATTTCTGTTTAAATATCATATTTTCCTCTTAATCAACTTTTAATCTCTTATTCTCATACAACTTTCATTGATATTTCATGAAATCATTCTTGTTACTCATCACCATGATCATCAAATATTGTCATGTGTAAAGTTTTAGTTTAGATTTCCCAATAAAATTTGCCACGTTATTTATTTTTCATATTTAACGTAATTTTGAAAATTTACATGTGCTGACAAATACCTGACAATCATTTGGTGCTGGTTTTCAAATGAAAATCTGATTTTAATATTTTCAAAATTCCAATAAAAAAAACGACCACGCCAGGACTCGAACCTGGAATCTTCTGATCCGTAGTCAGACGCGTTATCCATTGCGCCACGCGGCCTATGCAAATTTTCAAAATTTATTAATCATAAACTTTCCTATTTCATAATGACGTAAATTTCTGTTTAAATATCATATTTTCCTCTTAATCAACTTTTAATCTCTTATTCTCATACAACTTTCATTGATATTTCATGAAATCATTCTTGTTACTCATCACCATGATCATCAAATATTGTCATGTGTAAAGTTTTAGTTTAGATTTCCCAATAAAATTTGCCACGTTATTTATTTTTCATATTTAACGTAATTTTGAAAATTTACATGTGCTGACAAATACCTGACAATCATTTGGTGCTGGTTTTCAAATGAAAATCTGATTTTAATATTTTCAAAATTCCAATAAAAAAAACGACCACGCCAGGACTCGAACCTGGAATCTTCTGATCCGTAGTCAGACGCGTTATCCATTGCGCCACGCGGCCTATGCAAAATTTTCAAAATTTATTAATCATAAACTTTCCTATTTCATAATGACGTAAATTTCTGTTTAAATATCATATTTTTCCTCTTAATCAACTTTTAATCTCTTATTCTCATACAACTTTCATTGATATTTCATGAAATCATTCTTGTTACTCATCACCATGATCATCAAATATTGTCATGTGTAAAGTTTTAGTTTAGATTTCCCAATAAAATTTGCCACGTTATTTATTTTTCATATTTAACGTAATTTTGAAAATTTACATGTGCTGACAAATACCTGACAATCATTTGGTGCTGGTTTTCAAATGAAAATCTGATTTTAATTTTCAAAATTCCAATAAAAAAAACGACCACGCCAGGACTCGAACCTGGAATCTTCTGATCCGTAGTCAGACGCGTTATCCATTGCGCCACGCGGCCTATGCAAATTTTCAAAATTTATTAATCATAAACTTTCCTATTTCATAATGACGTAAATTTCTGTTTAAATATCATATTTTCCTCTTAATCAACTTTTAATCTCTTATTCTCATACAACTTTCATTGATATTTCATGAAATCATTCTTGTTACTCATCACCATGATCATCAATATTGTCATGTGTAAAGTTTTAGTTTAGATTTCCCAATAAAATTTGCCACGTTATTTATTTTCATATTTAACGTAATTTTGAAAATTTACATGTGCTGACAAATACCTGACAATCATTTGGTGCTGGTTTTCAAATGAAAATCTGATTTTAATATTTTCAAAATTCCAATAAAAAAAACGACCACGCCAGGACTCGAACTGGAATCTTCTGATCCGTAGTCAGACGCGTTATCCATTGCGCCACGCGGCCTATGCAAAATTTTCAAAATTTATTAATCATAAACTTTCCTATTTCATAATGACGTAAATTTCTGTTTAAATATCATATTTTCCTCTTAATCAACTTTTAATCTCTTATTCTCATACAACTTTCATTGATATTTCATGAAATCATTCTTGTTACTCATCACCATGATCATCAAATATTGTCATGTGTAAAGTTTTAGTTTAGATTTCCCAATAAAATTTGCCACGTTATTTATTTTTCATATTTAACGTAATTTTGAAAATTTACATGTGCTGACAAATACCTGACAATCATTTGGTGCTGGTTTTCAAATGAAAATCTGATTTTAATATTTTCAAAATTCCAATAAAAAAAAACGACCACGCCAGGACTCGAACCTGGAATCTTCTGATCCGTAGTCAGACGCGTTATCCATTGCGCCACGCGGCCTATGCAAAAATTTTCAAAATTTATTAATCATAAACTTTCCTATTTCATAATGACGTAAATTTCTGTTTAAATATCATATTTTCCTCTTAATCAACTTTTAATCTCTTATTCTCATACAACTTTCATTGATATTTCATGAAATCATTCTTGTTACTCATCACCATGATCATCAAATATTGTCATGTGTAAAGTTTTAGTTTAGATTTCCCAATAAAATTTGCCACGTTATTTATTTTTCATATTTAACGTAATTTTGAAAATTTACATGTGCTGACAAATACCTGACAATCATTTGGTGCTGGTTTTCAAATGAAAATCTGATTTTAATATTTTCAAAATTCCAAAAAAAAACGACCACGCCAGGACTCGAACCTGGAATCTTCTGATCCGTAGTCAGACGCGTTATCCATTGCGCCACGCGGCCTATGCAAAATTTCAAAATTTATTAATCATAAACTTTCCTATTTCATAATGACGTAAATTTCTGTTTAAATATCATATTTTCCTCTTAATCAACTTTTAATCTCTTATTCTCATACAACTTTCATTGATATTTCATGAAATCATTCTTGTTACTCATCACCATGATCATCAAATATTGTCATGTGTAAAGTTTTAGTTTAGATTTCCCAATAAAATTTGCCACGTTATTTATTTTTCATATTTAACGTAATTTTGAAAATTTACATGTGCTGACAAATACCTGACAATCATTTGGTGCTGGTTTTCAAATGAAAATCTGATTTTAATATTTTCAAAATTCCAATAAAAAAAACGACCACGCCAGGACTCGAACCTGGAATCTTCTGATCCGTAGTCAGACGCGTTATCCATTGCGCCACGCGGCCTATGCAAAATTTTCAAAATTTATTAATCATAAACTTTCCTATTTCATAATGACGTAAATTTCTGTTTAAATATCATATTTTCCTCTTAATCAACTTTTAATCTCTTATTCTCATACAACTTTCATTGATATTTCATGAAATCATTCTTGTTACTCATCACCATGATCATCAAATATTGTCATGTGTAAAGTTTTAGTTTAGATTTCCCAATAAAATTTGCCACGTTATTTATTTTTCATATTTAACGTAATTTTGAAAATTTACATGTGCTGACAAATACCTGACAATCATTTGGTGCTGGTTTTCAAATGAAAATCTGATTTTAATATTTTCAAAATTCCAATAAAAAAAACGACCACGCCAGGACTCGAACCTGGAATCTTCTGATCCGTAGTCAGACGCGTTATCCATTGCGCCACGCGGCCTATGCAAAATTTTCAAAATTTATTAATCATAAACTTTCCTATTTCATAATGACGTAAATTTCTGTTTAAATATCATATTTTCCTCTTAATCAACTTTTAATCTCTTATTCTCATACAACTTTCATTGATATTTCATGAAATCATTCTTGTTACTCATCACCATGATCATCAAATATTGTCATGTGTAAAGTTTTAGTTTAGATTTCCCAATAAAATTTGCCACGTTATTTATTTTTCATATTTAACGTAATTTTGAAAATTTACATGTGCTGACAAATACCTGACAATCATTTGGTGCTGGTTTTCAAATGAAAATCTGATTTTAATATTTTCAAAATTCCAATAAAAAAAACGACCACGCCAGGACTCGAACCTGGAATCTTCTGATCCGTAGTCAGACGCGTTATCCATTGCGCCACGCGGCCTATGCAAAATTTTCAAAATTTATTAATCATAAACTTTCCTATTTCATAATGACGTAAATTTCTGTTTAAATATCATATTTTCCTCTTAATCAACTTTTAATCTCTTATTCTCATACAACTTTCATTGATATTTCATGAAATCATTCTTGTTACTCATCACCATGATCATCAAATATTGTCATGTGTAAAGTTTTAGTTTAGATTTCCCAATAAAATTTGCCACGTTATTTATTTTTCATATTTAACGTAATTTTGAAAATTTACATGTGCTGACAAATACCTGACAATCATTTGGTGCTGGTTTTCAAATGAAAATCTGATTTTAATATTTTCAAAATTCCAATAAAAAAAACGACCACGCCAGGACTCGAACCTGGAATCTTCTGATCCGTAGTCAGACGCGTTATCCATTGCGCCACGCGGCCTATGCAAAATTTTCAAAATTTATTAATCATAAACTTTCCTATTTCATAATGACGTAAATTTCTGTTTAAATATCATATTTTCCTCTTAATCAACTTTTAATCTCTTATTCTCATACAACTTTCATTGATATTTCATGAAATCATTCTTGTTACTCATCACCATGATCATCAAATATTGTCATGTGTAAAGTTTTAGTTTAGATTTCCCAATAAAATTTGCCACGTTATTTATTTTTCATATTTAACGTAATTTTGAAAATTTACATGTGCTGACAAATACCTGACAATCATTTGGTGCTGGTTTTCAAATGAAAATCTGATTTTAATATTTTCAAAATTCCAATAAAAAAAACGACCACGCCAGGACTCGAACCTGGAATCTTCTGATCCGTAGTCAGACGCGTTATCCATTGCGCCACGCGGCCTATGCAAAATTTTCAAAATTTATTAATCATAAACTTTCCTATTTCATAATGACGTAAATTTCTGTTTAAATATCATATTTTCCTCTTAATCAACTTTTAATCTCTTATTCTCATACAACTTTCATTGATATTTCATGAAATCATTCTTGTTACTCATCACCATGATCATCAAATATTGTCATGTGTAAAGTTTTAGTTTAGATTTCCCAATAAAATTTGCCACGTTATTTATTTTTCATATTTAACGTAATTTTGAAAATTTACATGTGCTGACAAATACCTGACAATCATTTGGTGCTGGTTTTCAAATGAAAATCTGATTTTAATATTTTCAAAATTCCAATAAAAAAAACGACCACGCCAGGACTCGAACCTGGAATCTTCTGATCCGTAGTCAGACGCGTTATCCATTGCGCCACGCGGCCTATGCAAAATTTTCAAAATTTATTAATCATAAACTTTCCTATTTCATAATGACGTAAATTTCTGTTTAAATATCATATTTTCCTCTTAATCAACTTTTAATCTCTTATTCTCATACAACTTTCATTGATATTTCATGAAATCATTCTTGTTACTCATCACCATGATCATCAAATATTGTCATGTGTAAAGTTTTAGTTTAGATTTCCCAATAAAATTTGCCACGTTATTTATTTTTCATATTTAACGTAATTTTGAAAATTTACATGTGCTGACAAATACCTGACAATCATTTGGTGCTGGTTTTCAAATGAAAATCTGATTTTAATATTTTCAAAATTCCAATAAAAAAAACGACCACGCCAGGACTCGAACCTGGAATCTTCTGATCCGTAGTCAGACGCGTTATCCATTGCGCCACGCGGCCTATGCAAAATTTTCAAAATTTATTAATCATAAACTTTCCTATTTCATAATGACGTAAATTTCTGTTTAAATATCATATTTTCCTCTTAATCAACTTTTAATCTCTTATTCTCATACAACTTTCATTGATATTTCATGAAATCATTCTTGTTACTCATCACCATGATCATCAAATATTGTCATGTGTAAAGTTTTAGTTTAGATTTCCCAATAAAATTTGCCACGTTATTTATTTTTCATATTTAACGTAATTTTGAAAATTTACATGTGCTGACAAATACCTGACAATCATTTGGTGCTGGTTTTCAAATGAAAATCTGATTTTAATATTTTCAAAATTCCAAAAAAAAACGACCACGCCAGGACTCGAACCTGGAATCTTCTGATCCGTAGTCAGACGCGTTATCCATTGCGCCACGCGGCCTATGCAAAATTTTCAAAATTTATTAATCATAAACTTTCCTATTTCATAATGACGTAAATTTCTGTTTAAATATCATATTTTCCTCTTAATCAACTTTTAATCTCTTATTCTCATACAACTTTCATTGATATTTCATGAAATCATTCTTGTTACTCATCACCATGATCATCAAATATTGTCATGTGTAAAGTTTTAGTTTAGATTTCCCAATAAAATTTGCCACGTTATTTATTTTTCATATTTAACGTAATTTTGAAAATTTACATGTGCTGACAAATACCTGACAATCATTTGGTGCTGGTTTTCAAATGAAAATCTGATTTTAATATTTTCAAAATTCCAATAAAAAAAACGACCACGCCAGGACTCGAACCTGGAATCTTCTGATCCGTAGTCAGACGCGTTATCCATTGCGCCACGCGGCCTATGCAAAATTTTCAAAATTTATTAATCATAAACTTTCCTATTTCATAATGACGTAAATTTCTGTTTAAATATCATATTTTCCTCTTAATCAACTTTTAATCTCTTATTCTCATACAACTTTCATTGATATTTCATGAAATCATTCTTGTTACTCATCACCATGATCATCAAATATTGTCATGTGTAAAGTTTTAGTTTAGATTTCCCAATAAAATTTGCCACGTTATTTATTTTTCATATTTAACGTAATTTTGAAAATTTACATGTGCTGACAAATACCTGACAATCATTTGGTGCTGGTTTTCAAATGAAAATCTGATTTTAATATTTTCAAAATTCCAATAAAAAAACGACCACGCCAGGACTCGAACTGGAATCTTCTGATCCGTAGTCAGACGCGTTATCCATTGCGCCAG
>JACMZG010000618.1:0-16450 GCA_018340805.1 Microvelia longipes
AAAATGTATGAAAAAATAAATCCTTTGATTTTTGTTTCAATAGTAATAATAATAAATTAAAATAAATCATATCACGTTTTATAATAATTATTTATCATATGATTATTAGTAAGAATAATTTTTAAATCCAAATTTCAAATAAAACACAATTAAATTTTAATAATGTTTGAGGAAATAGAGTTTTACACATGCAAACTGTTTGTAATCGTTTCGAATTCATATAAACATGTAAACAGGAAATAAATGTGAAAAATAATTTCGAATAAATGAAAAATATATAAATATCTAGAAATGGAGAATTAAGTTATGGTCACGATGGCCGAGTGGTTAAGGCGTTGGACTCGAAATCCAATGGGGTTTCCCCGCGCAGGTTCAAATCCTGCTCGTGACGTATTTTTTATTATTAGTGAATTTTCAATTTCATCCACATTTCATAGACTAGAATAAAAAAACCAAGTTTTGAAAAATGTATGAAAAAATAAATCCTTTGATTTTTGTTTCAATAGTAATAATAATAAATTAAAATAAATCATATCACGTTTTTATAATAATTATTTATCATATGATTATTAGTAAGAATAATTTTTTAAATCCAAATTTCAAATAAAACACAATTAAATTTTAATAATGTTTGAGGAAATAGAGTTTTACACATGCAAACTGTTTGTAATCGTTTCGAATTCATATAAACATGTAAACAGGAAATAAATGTGAAAAATAATTTCGAATAAATGAAAAATATATAAATATCTAGAAATGGAGAATTAAGTTATGGTCACGATGGCCGAGTGGTTAAGGCGTTGGACTCGAAATCCAATGGGGTTTCCCCGCGCAGGTTCAAATCCTGCTCGTGACGTATTTTTTATTATTAGTGAATTTTCAATTTCATCCACATTTCATAGACTAGAATAAAAAAACCAAGTTTTGAAAAATGTATGAAAAAATAAATCCTTTGATTTTTGTTTCAATAGTAATAATAATAAATTAAAATAAATCATATCACGTTTTTATAATAATTATTTATCATATGATTATTAGTAAGAATAATTTTTTAAATCCAAATTTCAAATAAAACACAATTAAATTTTAATAATGTTTGAGGAAATAGAGTTTTACACATGCAAACTGTTTGTAATCGTTTCGAATTCATATAAACATGTAAACAGGAAATAAATGTGAAAAATAATTTCGAATAAATGAAAAATATATAAATATCTAGAAATGGAGAATTAAGTTATGGTCACGATGGCCGAGTGGTTAAGGCGTTGGACTCGAAATCCAATGGGGTTTCCCCGCGCAGGTTCAAATCCTGCTCGTGACGTATTTTTTATTATTAGTGAATTTTCAATTTCATCCACATTTCATAGACTAGAATAAAAAAACCAAGTTTTGAAAAATGTATGAAAAAATAAATCCTTTGATTTTTGTTTCAATAGTAATAATAATAAATTAAAATAAATCATATCACGTTTTTATAATAATTATTTATCATATGATTATTAGTAAGAATAATTTTTTAAATCCAAATTTCAAATAAAACACAATTAAATTTTAATAATGTTTGAGGAAATAGAGTTTTACACATGCAAACTGTTTGTAATCGTTTCGAATTCATATAAACATGTAAACAGGAAATAAATGTGAAAAATAATTTCGAATAAATGAAAAATATATAAATATCTAGAAATGGAGAATTAAGTTATGGTCACGATGGCCGAGTGGTTAAGGCGTTGGACTCGAAATCCAATGGGGTTTCCCCGCGCAGGTTCAAATCCTGCTCGTGACGTATTTTTTATTATTAGTGAATTTTCAATTTCATCCACATTTCATAGACTAGAATAAAAAAACCAAGTTTTGAAAAATGTATGAAAAAATAAATCCTTTGATTTTTGTTTCAATAGTAATAATAATAAATTAAAATAAATCATATCACGTTTTTATAATAATTATTTATCATATGATTATTAGTAAGAATAATTTTTTAAATCCAAATTTCAAATAAAACACAATTAAATTTTAATAATGTTTGAGGAAATAGAGTTTTACACATGCAAACTGTTTGTAATCGTTTCGAATTCATATAAACATGTAAACAGGAAATAAATGTGAAAAATAATTTCGAATAAATGAAAAATATATAAATATCTAGAAATGGAGAATTAAGTTATGGTCACGATGGCCGAGTGGTTAAGGCGTTGGACTCGAAATCCAATGGGGTTTCCCCGCGCAGGTTCAAATCCTGCTCGTGACGTATTTTTTATTATTAGTGAATTTTCAATTTCATCCACATTTCATAGACTAGAATAAAAAAACCAAGTTTTGAAAAATGTATGAAAAAATAAATCCTTTGATTTTTGTTTCAATAGTAATAATAATAAATTAAAATAAATCATATCACGTTTTTATAATAATTTATTTATCATATGATTATTAGTAAGAATAATTTTTTAAATCCAAATTTCAAATAAAACACAATTAAATTTTAATAATGTTTGAGGAAATAGAGTTTTACACATGCAAACTGTTTGTAATCGTTTCGAATTCATATAAACATGTAAACAGGAAATAAATGTGAAAAATAATTTCGAATAAATGAAAAATATATAAATATCTAGAAATGGAGAATTAAGTTATGGTCACGATGGCCGAGTGGTTAAGGCGTTGGACTCGAAATCCAATGGGGTTTCCCCGCGCAGGTTCAAATCCTGCTCGTGACGTATTTTTTATTATTAGTGAATTTTCAATTTCATCCACATTTCATAGACTAGAATAAAAAAACCAAGTTTTGAAAAATGTATGAAAAAATAAATCCTTTGATTTTTGTTTCAATAGTAATAATAATAAATTAAAATAAATCATATCACGTTTTTATAATAATTATTTATCATATGATTATTAGTAAGAATAATTTTTTAAATCCAAATTTCAAATAAAACACAATTAAATTTTAATAATGTTTGAGGAAATAGAGTTTTACACATGCAAACTGTTTGTAATCGTTTCGAATTCATATAAACATGTAAACAGGAAATAAATGTGAAAAATAATTTCGAATAAATGAAAAATATATAAATATCTAGAAATGGAGAATTAAGTTATGGTCACGATGGCCGAGTGGTTAAGGCGTTGGACTCGAAATCCAATGGGGTTTCCCCGCGCAGGTTCAAATCCTGCTCGTGACGTATTTTTTATTATTAGTGAATTTTCAATTTCATCCACATTTCATAGACTAGAATAAAAAAACCAAGTTTTGAAAAATGTATGAAAATAAATCCTTTGA
Source organism: Microvelia longipes (assembly GCA_018340805.1). NCBI lineage: Eukaryota > Metazoa > Arthropoda > Insecta > Hemiptera > Veliidae > Microvelia > Microvelia longipes. The sequence continues at coordinate 3,281 of JACMZG010000618.1, forward strand.
TTTTTGTTTCAATAGTAATAATAATAAATTAAAATAAATCATATCACGTTTTTATAATAATTATTTATCATATGATTATTAGTAAGAATAATTTTTTAAATCCAAATTTCAAATAAAACACAATTAAATTTTAATAATGTTTGAGGAAATAGAGTTTTACACATGCAAACTGTTTGTAATCGTTTCGAATTCATATAAACATGTAAACAGGAAATAAATGTGAAAAATAATTTCGAATAAATGAAAAATATATAAATATCTAGAAATGGAGAATTAAGTTATGGTCACGATGGCCGAGTGGTTAAGGCGTTGGACTCGAAATCCAATGGGGTTTCCCCGCGCAGGTTCAAATCCTGCTCGTGACGTATTTTTTATTATTAGTGAATTTTCAATTTCATCCACATTTCATAGACTAGAATAAAAAACCAAGTTTTGAAAAATGTATGAAAAAATAAATCCTTTGATTTTTGTTTCAATAGTAATAATAATAAATTAAAATAAATCATATCACGTTTTTATAATAATTATTTATCATATGATTATTAGTAAGAATAATTTTTTAAATCCAAATTTCAAATAAAAACACAATTAAATTTTAATAATGTTTGAGGAAATAGAGTTTTACACATGCAAACTGTTTGTAATCGTTTCGAATTCATATAAACATGTAAACAGGAAATAAATGTGAAAAATAATTTCGAATAAATGAAAAATATATAAATATCTAGAAATGGAGAATTAAGTTATGGTCACGATGGCCGAGTGGTTAAGGCGTTGGACTCGAAATCCAATGGGGTTTCCCCGCGCAGGTTCAAATCCTGCTCGTGACGTATTTTTTATTATTAGTGAATTTTCAATTTCATCCACATTTCATAGACTAGAATAAAAAAACCAAGTTTTGAAAAATGTATGAAAAAATAAATCCTTTGATTTTTGTTTCAATAGTAATAATAATAAATTAAAATAAATCATATCACGTTTTTATAATAATTATTTATCATATGATTATTAGTAAGAATAATTTTTTAAATCCAAATTTCAAATAAAACACAATTAAATTTTAATAATGTTTGAGGAAATAGAGTTTTACACATGCAAACTGTTTGTAATCGTTTCGAATTCATATAAACATGTAAACAGGAAATAAATGTGAAAAATAATTTCGAATAAATGAAAAATATATAAATATCTAGAAATGGAGAATTAAGTTATGGTCACGATGGCCGAGTGGTTAAGGCGTTGGACTCGAAATCCAATGGGGTTTCCCCGCGCAGGTTCAAATCCTGCTCGTGACGTATTTTTTATTATTAGTGAATTTTCAATTTCATCCACATTTCATAGACTAGAATAAAAAAACCAAGTTTTGAAAAATGTATGAAAAAATAAATCCTTTGATTTTTGTTTCAATAGTAATAATAATAAATTAAAATAAATCATATCACGTTTTTATAATAATTATTTATCATATGATTATTAGTAAGAATAATTTTTTAAATCCAAATTTCAAATAAAACACAATTAAATTTTAATAATGTTTGAGGAAATAGAGTTTTACACATGCAAACTGTTTGTAATCGTTTCGAATTCATATAAACATGTAAACAGGAAATAAATGTGAAAAATAATTTCGAATAAATGAAAAATATATAAATATCTAGAAATGGAGAATTAAGTTATGGTCACGATGGCCGAGTGGTTAAGGCGTTGGACTCGAAATCCAATGGGGTTTCCCCGCGCAGGTTCAAATCCTGCTCGTGACGTATTTTTTTATTATTAGTGAATTTTCAATTTCATCCACATTTCATAGACTAGAATAAAAAAACCAAGTTTTGAAAAATGTATGAAAAAATAAATCCTTTGATTTTTGTTTCAATAGTAATAATAATAAATTAAAATAAATCATATCACGTTTTTATAATAATTATTTATCATATGATTATTAGTAATAATTTTTTAAATCCAAATTTCAAATAAAACACAATTAAATTTTAATAATGTTTGAGGAAATAGAGTTTTACACATGCAAACTGTTTGTAATCGTTTCGAATTCATATAAACATGTAAACAGGAAATAAATGTGAAAAATAATTTCGAATAAATGAAAAATATATAAATATCTAGAAATGGAGAATTAAGTTATGGTCACGATGGCCGAGTGGTTAAGGCGTTGGACTCGAAATCCAATGGGGTTTCCCCGCGCAGGTTCAAATCCTGCTCGTGACGTATTTTTTATTATTAGTGAATTTTCAATTTCATCCACATTTCATAGACTAGAATAAAAAAACCAAGTTTTGAAAAATGTATGAAAAAATAAATCCTTTGATTTTTGTTTCAATAGTAATAATAATAAATTAAAATAAATCATATCACGTTTTTATAATAATTATTTATCATATGATTATTAGTAAGAATAATTTTTTAAATCCAAATTTCAAATAAAACACAATTAAATTTTAATAATGTTTGAGGAAATAGAGTTTTACACATGCAAACTGTTTGTAATCGTTTCGAATTCATATAAACATGTAAACAGGAAATAAATGTGAAAAATAATTTCGAATAAATGAAAAATATATAAATATCTAGAAATGGAGAATTAAGTTATGGTCACGATGGCCGAGTGGTTAAGGCGTTGGACTCGAAATCCAATGGGGTTTCCCCGCGCAGGTTCAAATCCTGCTCGTGACGTATTTTTTATTATTAGTGAATTTTCAATTTCATCCACATTTCATAGACTAGAATAAAAAAACCAAGTTTTGAAAAATGTATGAAAAAATAAATCCTTTGATTTTTGTTTCAATAGTAATAATAATAAATTAAAATAAATCATATCACGTTTTTATAATAATTATTTATCATATGATTATTAGTAAGAATAATTTTTTAAATCCAAATTTCAAATAAAACACAATTAAATTTTAATAATGTTTGAGGAAATAGAGTTTTACACATGCAAACTGTTTGTAATCGTTTCGAATTCATATAAACATGTAAACAGGAAATAAATGTGAAAAATAATTTCGAATAAATGAAAAATATATAAATATCTAGAAATGGAGAATTAAGTTATGGTCACGATGGCCGAGTGGTTAAGGCGTTGGACTCGAAATCCAATGGGGTTTCCCCGCGCAGGTTCAAATCCTGCTCGTGACGTATTTTTTATTATTAGTGAATTTTCAATTTCATCCACATTTCATAGACTAGAAAAAAAAACCAAGTTTTGAAAAATGTATGAAAAAATAAATCCTTTGATTTTTGTTTCAATAGTAATAATAATAAATTAAAATAAATCATATCACGTTTTTATAATAATTATTTATCATATGATTATTAGTAAGAATAATTTTTTAAATCCAAATTTCAAATAAAACAATTAAATTTTAATAATGTTTGAGGAAATAGAGTTTTACACATGCAAACTGTTTAATCGTTTCGAATTCATATAAACATGTAAACAGGAAATAAATGTGAAAAATAATTTCGAATAAATGAAAAATATATAAATATCTAGAAATGGAGAATTAAGTTATGGTCACGATGGCCGAGTGGTTAAGGCGTTGGACTCGAAATCCAATGGGGTTTCCCCGCGCAGGTTCAAATCCTGCTCGTGACGTATTTTTTATTATTAGTGAATTTTCAATTTCATCCACATTTCATAGACTAGAATAAAAAAACCAAGTTTTGAAAAATGTATGAAAAAATAAATCCTTTGATTTTTGTTTCAATAGTAATAATAATAAATTAAAATAAATCATATCACGTTTTTATAATAATTATTTATCATATGATTATTAGTAAGAATAATTTTTTAAATCCAAATTTCAAATAAAACACAATTAAATTTTAATAATGTTTGAGGAAATAGAGTTTTACACATGCAAACTGTTTGTAATCGTTTCGAATTCATATAAACATGTAAACAGGAAATAAATGTGAAAAATAATTTCGAATAAATGAAAAATATATAAATATCTAGAAATGGAGAATTAAGTTATGGTCACGATGGCCGAGTGGTTAAGGCGTTGGACTCGAAATCCAATGGGGTTTCCCCGCGCAGGTTCAAATCCTGCTCGTGACGTATTTTTTATTATTAGTGAATTTTCAATTTCATCCACATTTCATAGACTAGAATAAAAAAACCAAGTTTTGAAAAATGTATGAAAAAATAAATCCTTTGATTTTTGTTTCAATAGTAATAATAATAAATTAAAATAAATCATATCACGTTTTTATAATAATTATTTATCATATGATTATTAGTAAGAATAATTTTTTAAATCCAAATTTCAAATAAAACACAATTAAATTTTAATAATGTTTGAGGAAATAGAGTTTTACACATGCAAACTGTTTGTAATCGTTTCGAATTCATATAAACATGTAAACAGGAAATAAATGTGAAAAATAATTTCGAATAAATGAAAAATATATAAATATCTAGAAATGGAGAATTAAGTTATGGTCACGATGGCCGAGTGGTTAAGGCGTTGGACTCGAAATCCAATGGGGTTTCCCCGCGCAGGTTCAAATCCTGCTCGTGACGTATTTTTTATTATTAGTGAATTTTCAATTTCATCCACATTTCATAGACTAGAATAAAAAAACCAAGTTTTGAAAAATGTATGAAAAAAAATCCTTTGATTTTTGTTTCAATAGTAATAATAATAAATTAAAATAAATCATATCACGTTTTTATAATAATTATTTATCATATGATTATTAGTAAGAATAATTTTTTAAATCCAAATTTCAAATAAAACACAATTAAATTTTAATAATGTTTGAGGAAATAGAGTTTTACACATGCAAACTGTTTGTAATCGTTTCGAATTCATATAAACATGTAAACAGGAAATAAATGTGAAAAATAATTTCGAATAAATGAAAAATATATAAATATCTAGAAATGGAGAATTAAGTTATGGTCACGATGGCCGAGTGGTTAAGGCGTTGGACTCGAAATCCAATGGGGTTTCCCCGCGCAGGTTCAAATCCTGCTCGTGACGTATTTTTTATTATTAGTGAATTTTCAATTTCATCCACATTTCATAGACTAGAATAAAAAAACCAAGTTTTGAAAAATGTATGAAAAAATAAATCCTTTGATTTTTGTTTCAATAGTAATAATAATAAATTAAAATAAATCATATCACGTTTTTATAATAATTATTTATCATATGATTATTAGTAAGAATAATTTTTTTAAATCCAAATTTCAAATAAAACACAATTAAATTTTAATAATGTTTGAGGAAATAGAGTTTTACACATGCAAACTGTTTGTAATCGTTTCGAATTCATATAAACATGTAAACAGGAAATAAATGTGAAAAATAATTTCGAATAAATGAAAAATATATAAATATCTAGAAATGGAGAATTAAGTTATGGTCACGATGGCCGAGTGGTTAAGGCGTTGGACTCGAAATCCAATGGGGTTTCCCCGCGCAGGTTCAAATCCTGCTCGTGACGTATTTTTTATTATTAGTGAATTTTCAATTTCATCCACATTTCATAGACTAGAATAAAAAAACCAAGTTTTGAAAAATGTATGAAAAAATAAATCCTTTGATTTTTGTTCAATAGTAATAATAATAAATTAAAATAAATCATATCACGTTTTTATAATAATTATTTATCATATGATTATTAGTAAGAATAATTTTTTAAATCCAAATTTCAAATAAAACACAATTAAATTTTAATAATGTTTGAGGAAATAGAGTTTTACACATGCAAACTGTTTGTAATCGTTTCGAATTCATATAAACATGTAAACAGGAAATAAATGTGAAAAATAATTTCGAATAAATGAAAAATATATAAATATCTAGAAATGGAGAATTAAGTTATGGTCACGATGGCCGAGTGGTTAAGGCGTTGGACTCGAAATCCAATGGGGTTTCCCCGCGCAGGTTCAAATCCTGCTCGTGACGTATTTTTTATTATTAGTGAATTTTCAATTTCATCCACATTTCATAGACTAGAATAAAAAAACCAAGTTTTGAAAAATGTATGAAAAAATAAATCCTTTGATTTTTGTTTCAATAGTAATAATAATAAATTAAAATAAATCATATCACGTTTTTATAATAATTATTTATCATATGATTATTAGTAAGAATAATTTTTTAAATCCAAATTTCAAAAAAACACAATTAAATTTTAATAATGTTTGAGGAAATAGAGTTTTACACATGCAAACTGTTTGTAATCGTTTCGAATTCATATAAACATGTAAACAGGAAATAAATGTGAAAAATAATTTCGAATAAATGAAAAATATATAAATATCTAGAAATGGAGAATTAAGTTATGGTCACGATGGCCGAGTGGTTAAGGCGTTGGACTCGAAATCCAATGGGGTTTCCCCGCGCAGGTTCAAATCCTGCTCGTGACGTATTTTTTATTATTAGTGAATTTTCAATTTCATCCACATTTCATAGACTAGAATAAAAAAACCAAGTTTTGAAAAATGTATGAAAAAATAAATCCTTTGATTTTTGTTTCAATAGTAATAATAATAAATTAAAATAAATCATATCACGTTTTTATAATAATTATTTATCATATGATTATTAGTAAGAATAATTTTTTAAATCCAAATTTCAAATAAAACACATTAAATTTTAATAATGTTTGAGGAAATAGAGTTTTACACATGCAAACTGTTTGTAATCGTTTCGAATTCATATAAACATGTAAACAGGAAATAAATGTGAAAAATAATTTCGAATAAATGAAAAATATATAAATATCTAGAAATGGAGAATTAAGTTATGGTCACGATGGCCGAGTGGTTAAGGCGTTGGACTCGAAATCCAATGGGGTTTCCCCGCGCAGGTTCAAATCCTGCTCGTGACGTATTTTTTATTATTAGTGAATTTTCAATTTCATCCACATTTCATAGACTAGAATAAAAAAACCAAGTTTTGAAAAATGTATGAAAAAATAAATCCTTTGATTTTTGTTTCAATAGTAATAATAATAAATTAAAATAAATCATATCACGTTTTTATAATAATTATTTATCATATGATTATTAGTAAGAATAATTTTTTAAATCCAAATTTCAAATAAAACACAATTAAATTTTAATAATGTTTGAGGAAATAGAGTTTTACACATGCAAACTGTTTGTAATCGTTTCGAATTCATATAAACATGTAAACAGGAAATAAATGTGAAAAATAATTTCGAATAAATGAAAAATATATAAATATCTAGAAATGGAGAATTAAGTTATGGTCACGATGGCCGAGTGGTTAAGGCGTTGGACTCGAAATCCAATGGGGTTTCCCCGCGCAGGTTCAAATCCTGCTCGTGACGTATTTTTTATTATTAGTGAATTTTCAATTTCATCCACATTTCATAGACTAGAATAAAAAAACCAAGTTTTGAAAAATGTATGAAAAAATAAATCCTTTGATTTTTGTTTCAATAGTAATAATAATAAATTAAAATAAATCATATCACGTTTTTATAATAATTATTTATCATATGATTATTAGTAAGAATAATTTTTTAAATCCAAATTTCAAATAAAACACAATTAAATTTTAATAATGTTTGAGGAAATAGAGTTTTACACATGCAAACTGTTTGTAATCGTTTCGAATTCATATAAACATGTAAACAGGAAATAAATGTGAAAAATAATTTCGAATAAATGAAAAATATATAAATATCTAGAAATGGAGAATTAAGTTATGGTCACGATGGCCGAGTGGTTAAGGCGTTGGACTCGAAATCCAATGGGGTTTCCCCGCGCAGGTTCAAATCCTGCTCGTGACGTATTTTTTATTATTAGTGAATTTTCAATTTCATCCACATTTCATAGACTAGAATAAAAAAACCAAGTTTTGAAAAATGTATGAAAAAATAAATCCTTTGATTTTTGTTTCAATAGTAATAATAATAAATTAAAATAAATCATATCACGTTTTTATAATAATTATTTATCATATGATTATTAGTAAGAATAATTTTTTAAATCCAAATTTCAAATAAAACACAATTAAATTTTAATAATGTTTGAGGAAATAGAGTTTTACACATGCAAACTGTTTGTAATCGTTTCGAATTCATATAAACATGTAAACAGGAAATAAATGTGAAAAATAATTTCGAATAAATGAAAAATATAAAATATCTAGAAATGGAGAATTAAGTTATGGTCACGATGGCCGAGTGGTTAAGGCGTTGGACTCGAAATCCAATGGGGTTTCCCGCGCAGGTTCAAATCCTGCTCGTGACGTATTTTTTATTATTAGTGAATTTTCAATTTCATCCACATTTCATAGACTAGAATAAAAAAACCAAGTTTTGAAAAATGTATGAAAAAATAAATCCTTTGATTTTTGTTTCAATAGTAATAATAATAAATTAAAATAAATCATATCACGTTTTATAATAATTATTTATCATATGATTATTAGTAAGAATAATTTTTTAAATCCAAATTTCAAATAAAACACAATTAAATTTTAATAATGTTTGAGGAAATAGAGTTTTACACATGCAAACTGTTTGTAATCGTTTCGAATTCATATAAACATGTAAAGGAAATAAATGTGAAAAATAATTTCGAAATGCACGAAAAACCGTAAATGGCCTAGAAATGGAGAATTAAGTTATGGTCACGATGGCCGAGTGGTTAAGGCGTTGGACTCGAAATCCAATGGGGTTTCCCCGCGCAGGTTCAAATCCTGCTCGTGACGTATTTTTTATTATTAGTGAATTTTCAATTTCATCCACATTTCATAGACTAGAATAAAAAAACCAAGTTTTGAAAAATGTATGAAAAAATAAATCCTTTGATTTTTGTTTCAATAGTAATAATAATAAATTAAAATAAATCATATCACGTTTTTATAATAATTATTTATCATATGATTATTAGTAAGAATAATTTTTTAAATCCAAATTTCAAATAAAACACAATTAAATTTTAATAATGTTTGAGGAAATAGAGTTTTACACATGCAAACTGTTTGTAATCGTTTCGAATTCATATAAACATGTAAACAGGAAATAAATGTGAAAAATAATTTCGAATAAATGAAAAATATATAAATATCTAGAAATGGAGAATTAAGTTATGGTCACGATGGCCGAGTGGTTAAGGCGTTGGACTCGAAATCCAATGGGGTTTCCCCGCGCAGGTTCAAATCCTGCTCGTGACGTATTTTTTATTATTGAATTTTCAATTTCATCCACATTTCATAGACTAGAATAAAAAAACCAAGTTTGAAAAATGTATGAAAAAATAAATCCTTTGATTTTTGTTTCAATAGTAATAATAATAAATTAAAATAAATCATATCACGTTTTTATAATAATTATTTATCATATGATTATTAGTAAGAATAATTTTTTAAATCCAAATTTCAAATAAACACAATTAAATTTTAATAATGTTTGAGGAAATAGAGTTTTACACATGCAAACTGTTTGTAATCGTTTCGAATTCATATAAACATGTAAACAGGAAATAAATGTGAAAAATAATTTCGAATAAATGAAAAATATAAATATCTCATTCAACGGCAAGGCGGGACTCGAAAGGCGTTGGACTCGAAATCCAATGGGGTTTCCCCGCGCAGGTTCAAATCCTGCTCGTGACGTATTTTTTATTATTAGTGAATTTTCAATTTCATCCACATTTCATAGACTAGAATAAAAAAACCAAGTTTTGAAAAATGTATGAAAAAATAAATCCTTTGATTTTTGTTTCAATAGTAATAATAATAAATTAAAATAAATCATATCACGTTTTTATAATAATTATTTATCATATGATTATTAGTAAGAATAATTTTTTAAATCCAAATTTCAAATAAAACACAATTAAATTTTAATAATGTTTGAGGAAATAGAGTTTTACACATGCAAACTGTTTGTAATCGTTTCGAATTCATATAAACATGTAAACAGGAAATAAATGTGAAAAATAATTTCGAATAAATGAAAAATATATAAATATCTAGAAATGGAGAATTAAGTTATGGTCACGATGGCCGAGTGGTTAAGGCGTTGGAGTTTCACATGTAATCGTTTCGAATTCATATAAACATGTAAACAGGAAATAAATGTGAAAAATAATTTCGAATAAATGAAAATATATAAATATCTAGAAATGGAGAATTAAGTTATGGTCACGATGGCCGAGTGGTTAAGGCGTTGGACTCGAAATCCAATGGGGTTTCCCGCGCAGGTTCAAATCCTGCTCGTGACGTATTTTTTATTATTAGTGAATTTTCAATTTCATCCACATTTCATAGACTAGAATAAAAAAACCAAGTTTTGAAAAATGTATGAAAAATAAATCCTTTGATTTTTGTTTCAATAGTAATAATAATAAATTAAAATAAATCATATCACGTTTTTATAATAATTATTTATCATATGATTATTAGTAAGAATAATTTTTTAAATCCAAATTTCAAATAAAACACAATTAAATTTTAATAATGTTTGAGGAAATAGAGTTTTACACATGCAAACTGTTTGTAATCGTTTCGAATTCATATAAACATGTAAACAGGAAATAAATGTGAAAAATAATTTCGAATAAATGAAAAATATTAAATATCTAGAAATGGAGAATTAAGTTATGGTCACGATGGCCGAGTGGTTAAGGCGTTGGACTCGAAATCCAATGGGGTTTCCCCGCGCAGGTTCAAATCCTGCTCGTGACGTATTTTTTATTATTAGTGAATTTTCAATTTCATCCACATTTCATAGACTAGAATAAAAAAACCAAGTTTTGAAAAATGTATGAAAAAATAAATCCTTTGATTTTTGTTTCAATAGTAATAATAATAAATTAAAATAAATCATATCACGTTTTTATAATAATTATTTATCATATGATTATTAGTAAGAATAATTTTTTAAATCCAAATTTCAAATAAAACACAATTAAATTTTAATAATGTTTGAGGAAATAGAGTTTTACACATGCAAACTGTTTGTAATCGTTTCGAATTCATATAAACATGTAAACAGGAAATAAATGTGAAAAATAATTTCGAATAAAAAAAATATATAAATATCTAGAAATGGAGAATTAAGTTATGGTCACGATGGCCGAGTGGTTAAGGCGTTGGACTCGAAATCCAATGGGGTTTCCCGCGCAGGTTCAAATCCTGCTCGTGACGTATTTTTTATTATTAGTGAATTTTCAATTTCATCCACATTTCATAGACTAGAATAAAAAAACCAAGTTTTGAAAAATGTATGAAAAATAAATCCTTTGATTTTTGTTTCAATAGTAATAATAATAAATTAAAAAATCATATCACGTTTTTATAATAATTATTTATCATATGATTATTAGTAAGAATAATTTTTTAAATCCAAATTTCAAATAAAACACAATTAAATTTTAATAATGTTTGAGGAAATAGAGTTTTACACATGCAAACTGTTTGTAATCGTTTCGAATTCATATAAACATGTAAACAGGAAATAAATGTGAAAAATAATTTCGAATAAATGAAAAATATATAAATATCTAGAAATGGAGAATTAAGTTATGGTCACGATGGCCGAGTGGTTAAGGCGTTGGACTCGAAATCCAATGGGGTTTCCCGCGCAGGTTCAAATCCTGCTCGTGACGTATTTTTTATTATTAGTGAATTTTCAATTTCATCCACATTTCATAGACTAGAATAAAAAAACCAAGTTTTGAAAAATGTATGAAAAAATAAATCCTTTGATTTTTTTTCAATAGTAATAATAATAAATTAAAATAAATCATATCACGTTTTTATAATAATTATTTATCATATGATTATTAGTAAGAATAATTTTTTAAATCCAAATTTCAAATAAAACACAATTAAATTTTAATAATGTTTGAGGAAATAGAGTTTTACACATGCAAACTGTTTGTAATCGTTTCGAATTCATATAAACATGTAAACAGGAAATAAATGTGAAAAATAATTTCGAATAAATGAAAAATATATAAATATCTAGAAATGGAGAATTAAGTTATGGTCACGATGGCCGAGTGGTTAAGGCGTTGGACTCGAAATCCAATGGGGTTTCCCCGCGCAGGTTCAAATCCTGCTCGTGACGTATTTTTTATTATTAGTGAATTTTCAATTTCATCCACATTTCATAGACTAGAATAAAAAACCAAGTTTTGAAAAATGTATGAAAAAATAAATCCTTTGATTTTTGTTTCAATAGTAATAATAATAAATTAAAATAAATCATATCACGTTTTTATAATAATTATTTATCATATGATTATTAGTAAGAATAATTTTTTAAATCCAAATTTCAAATAAAACACAATTAAATTTTAATAATGTTTGAGGAAATAGAGTTTTACACATGCAAACTGTTTGTAATCGTTTCGAATTCATATAAACATGTAAACAGGAAATAAATGTGAAAAATAATTTCGAATAAATGAAAAATATATAAATATCTAGAAATGGAGAATTAAGTTATGGTCACGATGGCCGAGTGGTTAAGGCGTTGGACTCGAAATCCAATGGGGTTTCCCCGCGCAGGTTCAAATCCTGCTCGTGACGTATTTTTTATTATTAGTGAATTTTCAATTTCATCCACATTTCATAGACTAGAATAAAAAAACCAAGTTTTGAAAAATGTATGAAAAAATAAATCCTTTGATTTTTGTTTCAATAGTAATAATAATAAATTAAAATAAATCATATCACGTTTTTATAATAATTATTATCATATGATTATTAGTAAGAATAATTTTTTAAATCCAAATTTCAAATAAAACACAATTAAATTTTAATAATGTTTGAGGAAATAGAGTTTTACACATGCAAACTGTTTGTAATCGTTTCGAATTCATATAAACATGTAAACAGGAAATAAATGTGAAAAAATAATTTCGAATAAATGAAAAATATATAAATATCTAGAAATGGAGAATTAAGTTATGGTCACGATGGCCGAGTGGTTAAGGCGTTGGACTCGAAATCCAATGGGGTTTCCCGCGCAGGTTCAAATCCTGCTCGTGACGTATTTTTTATTATTAGTTGAATTTTCAATTTCATCCACATTTCATAGACTAGAATAAAAAAACCAAGTTTTGAAAAATGTATGAAAAATAAATCCTTTGATTTTTGTTTCAATAGTAATAATAATAAATTAAAATAAATCATATCACGTTTTTAT
>JACMZG010000619.1:0-16446 GCA_018340805.1 Microvelia longipes
ATAATGTAGTATTTCCATTTATAGATTTATGAATAGAAATATATAATATTTTAAAAATATATATATATTATATATTATTTATATTGTTTTCTAAGATGCTATCTTTACTTAAAGAAGTGACTAATACAAAAAAACGTAAAGACATCATAATAACTATTGAAAGAAAGAAATTGAATAAATTAATATTTGTTTAACATGTTAAGTCATATTGTTACGTCATAATGTTACGTCACGCAACGAAATTACTATTTAAACCCTTTACTATATACTCAATTACACCCAGCATTACTGCATACATATATATTATTATTGATAATGTAAGTATTTCATTTATTGATTTATGATATAAATATTTAATATATATAGAAATTATATTAAAATTAATATACATTAATAGAAATATAAATTGGCCCATAAGCGAAAAGGTTAGACACAAGTTTAAAAAAAAAGCATAGTGGAAGAGTCCCGAGATGCTGAAAACTAACAGGTTTTCTGTGATTCGAAATTATTACCGATGCGTATGGTCCAAAAATGGCGAGAGACTAACCTTGATATCTGTCAACAGACAGAGGATGGCAATGGTTGGAGAAATAGTTGTCGGTGACAACTAAATACCTTATTAATGGAACAAAAACGCCGAATAATAAGGTCCAAGAATTGTTTCAATCAATTAAATTGAATGTGAATCAATATTTTTAATCCAAGGCAAATTTACTTAAGCTCTCAAATTGAAACCTCTAGCAGTAGAAAATATTTTAATCCAACATTTATATCGTTTCTAGATCCTATCTTTACTTAAAGAAGTGGCTAATACAAAATTAAAAAACGTAAAGACATCATAAAAACTATGAAAAAAAAATTGACAAATTGATATTTGTTCAACATGTTAAGTCATATTGTTTCGCCAATATAATGTAAGTATTTCATTTATAGATTTATGATAGAAATATATATATTTAAAAATATATATATATTATATATTATTTATATTGTTTTCTAGATGCTATCTTTACTTAAAGAAGTGACTAATACAAAAAAACGTAAAGACATCATAATAACTATTGAAAGAAAGAAATTGATAAATTAATATTTGTTTAACATGTTAAGTCATATTGTTACGTCATAATGTTACGTCACGCAACGAAATTACTATTTAAACCCTTTACTATATACTCAATTACACCCAGCATTACTGCATTACATATATATTATTATTGATAATGTAAGTATTTCATTTATTGATTTATGATAATAAATATTTAATATATATAGAAATTATATTAAAATTAATATACATTAATAGAAATATAAATTGGCCCATAAGCGAAAAGGTTAGACACAAGTTTAAAAAAAAAGCATAGTGGAAAGAGTCCCGAGATGCTGAAAACTAACAGGTTTTCTGTGATTCGAAATTATTACCGATGCGTATGGTCCAAAAATGGCGAGAGACTAACCTTGATATCTGTCAACAGACAGAGGATGGCAATGGTTGGAGAAATAGTTGTCGGTGACAACTAAATACCTTATTAATGGAACAAAAACGCCGAATAATAAGGTCCAAGAATTGTTTCAATCAATTAAATTGAATGTGAATCAATATTTTTAATCCAAGGCAAATTTACTTAAGCTCTCAAATTGAAACCTCTAGCAGTAGAAAATATTATTTAATCCAACATTTATATCGTTTTCTAGATCCTATCTTTACTTAAAGAAGTGGCTAATACAAAATTAAAACGTAAAGACATCATAAAAACTATTGAAAAAAAAATTGACAAATTGATATTTGTTCAACATGTTAAGTCATATTGTTTCGCCAATATAATGTAAGTATTCATTTATAGATTTATGATAGAAATATATATATTTAAAAATATATATATATTATATATTATTTATATTGTTTTCTAGATGCTATCTTTACTTAAAAAGTGACTAATACAAAAAAAACGTAAAGACATCATAATAACTATTGAAAGAAAGAAATTGATAAATTAATATTTGTTTAACATGTTAAGTCATATTGTTACGTCATAATGTTACGTCACGCAACGAAATTACTATTTAAACCCTTTACTATATACTCAATTACACCCAGCATTACTGCATTACATATATATTATTATTGATAATGTAAGTATTTCATTTATTGATTTATGATATAAATATTTAATATATATAGAAATTATATTAAAATTAATATACATTAATAGAAATATAAATTGGCCCATAAGCGAAAAGGTTAGACACAAGTTTAAAAAAAAAGCATAGTGGAAGAGTCCCGAGATGCTGAAAACTAACAGGTTTTCTGTGATTCGAAATTATTACCGATGCGTATGGTCCAAAAATGGCGAGAGACTAACCTTGATATCTGTCAACAGACAGAGGATGGCAATGGTTGGAGAAATAGTTGTCGGTGACAACTAAATACCTTATTAATGGAACAAAAACGCCGAATAATAAGGTCCAAGAATTGTTTCAATCAATTAAATTGAATGTGAATCAATATTTTTAATCCAAGGCAAATTTACTTAAGCTCTCAAATTGAAACCTCTAGCAGTAGAAAATATTATTTAATCCAACATTTATATCGTTTTCTAGATCCTATCTTTACTTAAAGAAGTGGCTAATACAAAATTAAAACGTAAAGACATCATAAAAACTATTGAAAAAAAAATTGACAAATTGATATTTTCAACATGTTAAGTCATATTGTTTCGCCAATATAATGTAAGTATTTCATTTATAGATTTATGATAGAAATATATATATTTAAAAATATATATATATTATATTATTTATATTGTTTTCTAGATGCTATCTTTACTTAAAGAAGTGACTAATACAAAAAAACGTAAAGACATCATAATAACTATTGAAAGAAAGAAATTGATAAATTAATATTTGTTTAACATGTTAAGTCATATTGTTACGTCATAATGTTACGTCACGCAACGAAATTACTATTTAAACCCTTTACTATATACTCAATTACACCCAGCATTACTGCATTACATATATATTATTATTGATAATGTAAGTATTTCATTTATTGATTTATGATATAAATATTTAATATATATAGAAATTATATTAAAATTAATATACATTAATAGAAATATAAATTGGCCCATAAGCGAAAAGGTTAGACACAAGTTTAAAAAAAAGCATAGTGGAAGAGTCCCGAGATGCTGAAAACTAACAGGTTTTCTGTGATTCGAAATTATTACCGATGCGTATGGTCCAAAAATGGCGAGAGACTAACCTTGATATCTGTCAACAGACAGAGGATGGCAATGGTTGGAGAAATAGTTGTCGGTGACAACTAAATACCTTATTAATGGAACAAAAACGCCGAATAATAAGGTCCAAGAATTGTTTCAATCAATTAAATTGAATGTGAATCAATATTTTTAATCCAAGGCAAATTTACTTAAGCTCTCAAATTGAAACCTCTAGCAGTAGAAAATATTATTTAATCCAACATTTATATCGTTTTCTAGATCCTATCTTTACTTAAAGAAGTGGCTAATACAAAATTAAAACGTAAAGACATCATAAAAACTATTGAAAAAAAATTGACAAATTGATATTTGTTCAACATGTTAAGTCATATTGTTTCGCCAATATAATGTAAGTATTTCATTTATAGATTTATGATAGAAATATATATATTTAAAAATATATATATTATATATTATTTATATTGTTTTCTAGATGCTATCTTTACTTAAAGAAGTGACTAATACAAAAAAAGTAAAGACATCATAACTATTGAAAGAAAGAAATTGATAAATTAATATTTGTTTAACATGTTAAGTCATATTGTTACGTCATAATGTTACGTCACGCAACGAAATTACTATTTAAACCCTTTACTATATACTCAATTACACCCAGCATTACTGCATTACATATATATTATTATTGATAATGTAAGTATTTCATTTATTGATTTATGATATAAATATTTAATATATATAGAAATTATATTAAAATTAATATACATTAATAGAAATATAAATTGGCCCATAAGCGAAAAGGTTAGACACAAGTTTAAAAAAAAAGCATAGTGGAAGAGTCCCGAGATGCTGAAAACTAACAGGTTTTCTGTGATTCGAAATTATTACCGATGCGTATGGTCCAAAAATGGCGAGAGACTAACCTTGATATCTGTCAACAGACAGAGGATGGCAATGGTTGGAGAAATAGTTGTCGGTGACAACTAAATACCTTATTAATGGAACAAAAACGCCGAATAATAAGGTCCAAGAATTGTTTCAATCAATTAAATTGAATGTGAATCAATATTTTTAATCCAAGGCAAATTTACTTAAGCTCTCAAATTGAAACCTCTAGCAGTAGAAAATATTATTTAATCCAACATTTATATCGTTTTCTAGATCCTATCTTTACTTAAAGAAGTGGCTAATACAAATTAAAACGTAAAGACATCATAAAAACTATTGAAAAAAAAATTGACAAATTGATATTTGTTCAACATGTTAAGTCATATTGTTTCGCCAATATAATGTAAGTATTTCATTTATAGATTTATGATAGAATATATATATTAAAAAATATATATATATTATATATTATTTATATTGTTTTCTAGATGCTATCTTTACTTAAAGAAGTGACTAATAAAAAAAAACGTAAAGACATCATAATAACTATTGAAAAAAGAAATTGATAAATTAATATTTGTTTAACATGTTAAGTCATATTGTTACGTCATAATGTTACGTCACGCAACGAAATTACTATTTAAACCCTTTACTATATACTCAATTACACCCAGCATTACTGCATTACATATATATTATTATTGATAATGTAAGTATTTCATTTATTGATTTATGATATAAATATTTAATATATATAGAAATTATATTAAAATTAATATACATTAATAGAAATATAAATTGGCCCATAAGCGAAAAGGTTAGACACAAGTTTAAAAAAAAAGCATAGTGGAAGAGTCCCGAGATGCTGAAAACTAACAGGTTTTCTGTGATTCGAAATTATTACCGATGCGTATGGTCCAAAAATGGCGAGAGACTAACCTTGATATCTGTCAACAGACAGAGGATGGCAATGGTTGGAGAAATAGTTGTCGGTGACAACTAAATACCTTATTAATGGAACAAAAAACGCCGAATAATAAGGTCCAAGAATTGTTTCAATCAATTAAATTGAATGTGAATCAATATTTTTAATCCAAGGCAAATTTACTTAAGCTCTCAAATTGAAACCTCTAGCAGTAGAAAATATTATTTAATCCAACATTTATATCGTTTTCTAGATCCTATCTTTACTTAAAGAAGTGGCTAATACAAAATTAAAACGTAAAGACATCATAAAAACTATGAAAAAAAAATTGACAAATTGATATTTGTTCAACATGTTAAGTCATATTGTTTCGCCAATATAATGTAAGTATTTCATTTATAGATTTATGATAGAAATATAATATATTAAATATATATATATTATATATTATTTATATTGTTTTCTAGATGCTATCTTTACTTAAAGAAGTGACTAATACAAAAAAAACGTAAAGACATCATAATAACTATTGAAAGAAAGAAATTGATAAATTAATATTTGTTTAACATGTTAAGTCATATTGTTACGTCATACGTCACGCAACGAAATTACTATTTAAACCCTTTACTATATACTCAATTACCCAGCATTACTGCATTACATATATATTATTATTGATAATGTAAGTATTTCATTTATTGATTTATGATATAAATATTTAATATATATAGAAATATATTAAAATTAATATACATTAATAGAAATATAAATTGGCCCA
Source organism: Microvelia longipes (assembly GCA_018340805.1). Classification (NCBI taxonomy): domain Eukaryota; kingdom Metazoa; phylum Arthropoda; class Insecta; order Hemiptera; family Veliidae; genus Microvelia; species Microvelia longipes. The sequence continues at coordinate 5,831 of JACMZG010000619.1, forward strand.
TAAGCGAAAAGGTTAGACAAGTTTAAAAAAAAGCATAGTGGAAGAGTCCCGAGATGCTGAAAACTAACAGGTTTTCTGTGATTCGAAATTATTACCGATGCGTATGGTCCAAAAATGGCGAGAGACTAACCTTGATATCTGTCAACAGACAGAGGATGGCAATGGTTGGAGAAATAGTTGTCGGTGACAACTAAATACCTTATTAATGGAACAAAAACGCCGAATAATAAGGTCCAAGAATTGTTTCAATCAATTAAATTGAATGTGAATCAATATTTTTAATCCAAGGCAAATTTACTTAAGCTCTCAAATTGAAACCTCTAGCAGTAGAAAATATTATTTAATCCAACATTTATATCGTTTTCTAGATCCTATCTTTACTTAAAGAAGTGGCTAATACAAAATTAAAACGTAAAGACATCATAAAAACTATTGAAAAAAAAATTGACAAATTGATATTTGTTCAACATGTTAAGTCATATTGTTTCGCCAATATAATGTAAGTATTTCATTTATAGATTTATGATAGAAATATATATTTTTAAAAATATTATATATTATATATTATTTATATTGTTTTCTAGATGCTATCTTTACTTAAAGAAGTGACTAATACAAAAAAAACGTAAAGACATCATAATAACTATTGAAAGAAAGAAATTGATAAATTAATATTTGTTTAACATGTTAAGTCATATTGTTACGTCATAATGTTACGTCACGCAACGAAATTACTATTTAAACCCTTTACTATATACTCAATTACACCCAGCATTACTGCATTACATATATATTATTATTGATAATGTAAGTATTTCATTTATTGATTTATGATATAAATATTTAATATATATAGAAATTATATTAAAATTAATATACATTAATAGAAATATAAATTGGCCCATAAGCGAAAAGGTTAGACACAAGTTTAAAAAAAAGCATAGTGGAAGAGTCCCGAGATGCTGAAAACTAACAGGTTTTCTGTGATTCGAAATTATTACCGATGCGTATGGTCCAAAAATGGCGAGAGACTAACCTTGATATCTGTCAACAGACAGAGGATGGCAATGGTTGGAGAAATAGTTGTCGGTGACAACTAAATACCTTATTAATGGAACAAAAACGCCGAATAATAAGGTCCAAGAATTGTTTCAATCAATTAAATTGAATGTGAATCAATATTTTTAATCCAAGGCAAATTTACTTAAGCTCTCAAATTGAAACCTCTAGCAGTAGAAAATATTATTTAATCCAACATTTATATCGTTTTCTAGATCCTATCTTTACTTAAAGAAGTGGCTAATACAAAATTAAAACGTAAAGACATCATAAAAACTATTGAAAAAAAATTGACAAATTGATATTTGTTCAACATGTTAAGTCATATTGTTTCGCCAATATAATGTAAGTATTTCATTTATAGATTTATGATAGAAATATATATATTTAAAAATATATATATATTATATATTATTTATATTGTTTTCTAGATGCTATCTTTACTTAAAGAAGTGACTAATACAAAAAAAACGTAAAGACATCATAATAACTATTGAAAGAAAGAAATTGATAAATTAATATTTGTTTAACATGTTAAGTCATATTGTTACGTCATAATGTTACGTCACGCAACGAAATTACTATTTAAACCCTTTACTATATACTCAATTACACCAGCATTACTGCATTACATATATATTATTATTGATAATGTAAGTATTTCATTTATTGATTTATGATATAATATTTAATATATATAGAAATTATATTAAAATTAATATACATTAATAGAAATATAAATTGGCCCATAAGCGAAAAGGTTAGACACAAGTTTAAAAAAAAACATAGTGGAAGAGTCCCGAGATGCTGAAAACTAACAGGTTTTCTGTGATTCGAAATTATTACCGATGCGTATGGTCCAAAAATGGCGAGAGACTAACCTTGATATCTGTCAACAGACAGAGGATGGCAATGGTTGGAGAAATAGTTGTCGGTGACAACTAAATACCTTATTAATGGAACAAAAACGCCGAATAATAAGGTCCAAGAATTGTTTCAATCAATTAAATTGAATGTGAATCAATTTTTAATCCAAGGCAAATTTACTTAAGCTCTCAAATTGAAACCTCTAGCAGTAGAAAATATTTAATCCAACATTTATATCGTTTTCTAGATCCTATCTTTACTTAAAGAAGTGGCTAATACAAAATTAAAACGTAAAGACATCATAAAACTATTGAAAAAAAAATTGACAAATTGATATTTGTTCAACATGTTAAGTCATATTGTTTCGCCAATATAATGTAAGTATTTCATTTATAGATTTATGATAGAAATATATATATTTTAAAAATATATATAATTATATATTATTTATATTGTTTTCTAGATGCTATTTACTTAAAGAAGTGACTAATACAAAAAAAAACGTAAAGACATCATAATAACTATTGAAAGAAAGAAATTGATAAATTAATATTTGTTTAACATGTTAAGTCATATTGTTACGTCATAATGTTACGTCACGCAACGAAATTACTATTTAAACCCTTTACTATATACTCAATTACACCCAGCATTACTGCATTACATATATATTATTATTGATAATGTAAGTATTTCATTTATTGATTTATGATATAAATATTTAATATATATAGAAATTATATTAAAATTAATATACATTAATAGAAAATATAAATTGGCCCATAAGCGAAAAGGTTAGACACAAGTTTAAAAAAAAAGCATAGTGGAAGAGTCCCGAGATGCTGAAAACTAACAGGTTTTCTGTGATTCGAAATTATTACCGATGCGTATGGTCCAAAAAAATGGCGAGAGACTAACCTTGATATCTGTCAACAGACAGAGGATGGCAATGGTTGGAGAAATAGTTGTCGGTGACAACTAAAACCTTATTAATGGAACAAAAACGCCGAATAATAAGGTCCAAGAATTGTTTCAATCAATTAAATTGAATGTGAATCAATATTTTTAATCCAAGGCAAATTTACTTAAGCTCTCAAATTGAAACCTCTAGCAGTAGAAAATATTATTTAATCCAACATTTATATCGTTTTCTAGATCCTATCTTTACTTAAAGAAGTGGCTAATACAAAATTAAAACGTAAAGACATCATAAAAACTATTGAAAAAAAAATTGACAAATTGATATTGTTCAACATGTTAAGTCATATTGTTTCGCCAATATAATGTAAGTATTTCATTTATAGATTTATGATAGAAATATATATATTTAAAAAATATATATATATTATATATTATTTATATTGTTTTCTAGATGCTATCTTTACTTAAAGAAGTGACTAATACAAAAAAAACGTAAAGACATCATATAACTATTGAAAGAAAGAAATTGATAAATTAATATTTGTTTAACATGTTAAGTCATATTGTTACGTCATAATGTTACGTCACGCAACGAAATTACTTTTAAACCCTTTACTATATACTCAATTACACCCAGCATTACTGCATTACATATATATTATTATTGATAATGTAAGTATTTCATTTATTGATTTATGATATAAATATTTAATATATATAGAAATTATATTAAAATTAATATACATTAATAGAAATATAAATTGGCCCATAAGCGAAAAGGTTAGACACAAGTTTAAAAAAAAGCATAGTGGAAGAGTCCCGAGATGCTGAAAACTAACAGGTTTTTCTGTGATTCGAATTATTACCGATGCGTATGGTCCAAAAATGGCGAGAGACTAACCTTGATATCTGTCAACAGACAGAGGATGGCAATGGTTGGAGAAATAGTTGTCGGTGACAACTAAATACCTTATTAATGGAACAAAAACGCCGAATAATAAGGTCCAAGAATTGTTTCAATCAATTAAATTGAATGTGAATCAATATTTTTAATCCAAGGCAAATTTACTTAAGCTCTCAAATTGAAACCTCTAGCAGTAGAAAATATTATTTAATCCAACATTTATATCGTTTTCTAGATCCTATCTTTACTTAAAGAAGTGGCTAATACAAAATTAAAACGTAAAGACATCATAAAAACTATTGAAAAAAAATTGACAAATTGATATTTGTTCAACATGTTAAGTCATATTGTTTCGCCAATATAATGTAAGTATTTCATTTATAGATTTATGATAGAAATATATATATTTAAAAATATATATATATTATATATTATTTATATGTTTTCTAGATGCTATCTTTACTTAAAGAAGTGACTAATACAAAAAAAACGTAAAGACATCATAATAACTATTGAAAGAAAGAAATTGATAAATTAATATTTGTTTAACATGTTAAGTCATATTGTTACGTCATAATGTTACGTCACGCAACGAAATTACTATTTAAACCCTTTACTATATACTCAATTACACCCAGCATTACTGCATTACATATATATTATTATTGATAATGTAAGTATTTCATTTATTGATTTATGATATAAATATTTAATATATATAGAAATTATATTAAAATTAATATACATTAATAGAAATATAAATTGGCCCATAAGCGAAAAGGTTAGACACAAGTTTAAAAAAAAAGCATAGTGGAAGAGTCCCGAGATGCTGAAAACTAACAGGTTTTCTGTGATTCGAAATTATTACCGATGCGTATGGTCCAAAAATGGCGAGAGACTAACCTTGATATCTGTCAACAGACAGAGGATGGCAATGGTTGGAGAAATAGTTGTCGGTGACAACTAAATACCTTATTAATGGAACAAAAACGCCGAATAATAAGGTCCAAGAATTGTTTCAATCAATTAAATTGAATGTGAATCAATATTTTTAATCCAAGGCAAATTTACTTAAGCTCTCAAATTGAAACCTCTAGCAGTAGAAAATATTATTTAATCCAACATTTATATCGTTTTCTAGATCCTATCTTTACTTAAAGAAGTGGCTAATACAAAATTAAAACGTAAAGACATCATAAAACTATTGAAAAAAAAATTGACAAATTGATATTTGTTCAACATGTTAAGTCATATTGTTTCGCCAATATAATGTAAGTATTTCATTTATAGATTTATGATAGAAATATATATATTAAAAAATATATATATATTATATATTATTTATATTGTTTTCTAGATGCTATCTTTACTTAAAGAAGTGACTAATACAAAAAAACGTAAAGACATAAAACTATTGAAAGAAAGAAATTGATAAATTAATATTTGTTTAACATGTTAAGTCATATTGTTACGTCATAATGTTACGTCACGCAACGAAATTACTATTTAAACCCTTTACTATATACTCAATTACACCAGCATTACTGCATTACATATATATTATTATTGATAATGTAAGTATTTCATTTATTGATTTATGATATAAATATTTAATATATATAGAAATTATATTAAAATTAATATACATTAATAGAAATATAAATTGGCCCATAAGCGAAAAGGTTAGACACAAGTTTAAAAAAAAAAGCATAGTGGAAGAGTCCCGAGATGCTGAAAACTAACAGGTTTTCTGTGATTCGAAATTATTACCGATGCGTATGGTCCAAAAATGGCGAGAGACTAACCTTGATATCTGTCAACAGACAGAGGATGGCAATGGTTGGAGAAATAGTTGTCGGTGACAACTAAATACCTTATTAATGGAACAAAAACGCCGAATAATAAGGTCCAAGAATTGTTTCAATCAATTAAATTGAATGTGAATCAATATTTTTAATCCAAGGCAAATTTACTTAAGCTCTCAAATTGAAACCTCTAGCAGTAGAAAATATTATTTAATCCAACATTTATATCGTTTTCTAGATCCTATCTTTACTTAAAGAAGTGGCTAATACAAAATTAAAACGTAAAGACATCATAAAAACTATTGAAAAAAAAATTGACAAATTGATATTTGTTCAACATGTTAAGTCATATTGTTTCGCCAATATAATGTAAGTATTTCATTTATAGATTTATGATAGAAATATATATTTAAAAATATATATATATATATATTATTTATATTGTTTTCTAGATGCTATCTTTACTTAAAGAAGTGACTAATACAAAAAAACGTAAAGACATCATAATAACTATTGAAAGAAAGAAATTGATAAATTAATATTTGTTTAACATGTTAAGTCATATTGTTACGTCATAATGTTACGTCACGCAACGAAATTACTATTTAAACCCTTTACTATATACTCAATTACACCCAGCATTACTGCATTACATATATATTATTATTGATAATGTAAGTATTTCATTTATTGATTTATGATATAAATATTAATATATATAGAAATTATATTAAAATTAATATACATTAATAGAAATATAAATTGGCCCATAAGCGAAAAGGTTAGACACAAGTTTAAAAAAAAAGCATAGTGGAAGAGTCCCGAGATGCTGAAAACTAACAGGTTTTCTGTGTGATTCGAAATTATTACCGATGCGTATGGTCCAAAAATGGCGAGAGACTAACCTTGATATCTGTCAACAGACAGAGGATGGCAATGGTTGGAGAAATAGTTGTCGGTGACAACTAAATACCTTATTAATGGAACAAAAACGCCGAATAATAAGGTCCAAGAATTGTTTCAATCAATTAAATTGAATGTGAATCAATATTTTTAATCCAAGGCAAATTTACTTAAGCTCTCAAATTGAAACCTCTAGCAGTAGAAAAATATTATTTAATCCAACATTTATATCGTTTTCTAGATCCTATCTTTACTTAAAGAAGTGGCTAATACAAAATTAAAACGTAAAGACATCATAAAAACTATTGAAAAAAAAATTGACAAATTGATATTTGTTCAACATGTTAAGTCATATTGTTTCGCCAATATAATGTAAGTATTTCATTTATAGATTTATGATAGAAATATATATATTTAAAAATATATATATATATATATATTATTTATATTGTTTTCTAGATGCTATCTTTACTTAAAGAAGTGACTAATACAAAAAAAACGTAAAGACATAATAACTATTGAAAGAAAGAAATTGATAAATTAATATTTGTTTAACATGTTAAGTCATATTGTTACGTCATAATGTTACGTCACGCAACGAAATTACTATTTAAACCCTTTACTATATACTCAATTACACCCAGCATTACTGCATTACATATATATTATTATTGATAATGTAAGTATTTCATTTATTGATTTATGATATAAATATTTAATATATATAGAAATTATATTAAAATTAATATACATTAATAGAAATATAAATTGGCCCATAAGCGAAAAGGTTAGACACAAGTTTAAAAAAAAAAGCATAGTGGAAGAGTCCCGAGATGCTGAAAACTAACAGGTTTTCTGTGATTCGAAATTATTACCGATGCGTATGGTCCAAAAATGGCGAGAGACTAACCTTGATATCTGTCAACAGACAGAGGATGGCAATGGTTGGAAAATAGTTGTCGGTGACAACTAAATACCTTATTAATGGAACAAAAACGCCGAATAATAAGGTCCAAGAATTGTTTCAATCAATTAAATTGAATGTGAATCAATATTTTTAATCCAAGGCAAATTTACTTAAGCTCTCAAATTGAAACCTCTAGCAGTAGAAAATATTATTTAATCCAACATTTATATCGTTTTCTAGATCCTATCTTTACTTAAAGAAGTGGCTAATACAAAATTAAAACGTAAAGACATCATAAAAACTATGAAAAAAAATTGACAAATTGATATTTGTTCAACATGTTAAGTCATATTGTTTCGCCAATATAATGTAAGTATTTCATTTATAGATTTATGATAGAAATATATATATTTAAAAATATATATATATTATATATTATTTATATTGTTTTCTAGATGCTATCTTTACTTAAAGAAGTGACTAATACAAAAAAAACGTAAAGACATCATAATAACTATTGAAAGAAAGAAATTGATAAATTAATATTTGTTTAACATGTTAAGTCATATTGTTACGTCATAATGTTACGTCACGCAACGAAATTACTATTTAAACCCTTTACTATATACTCAATTACACCCAGCATTACTGCATTACATATATATTATTATTGATAATGTAAGTATTTCATTTATTGATTTATGATATAAATATTTAATATATATAGAAATTATATTAAAATTAATATACATTAATAGAAATATAAATTGGCCCATAAGCGAAAAGGTTAGACACAAGTTTAAAAAAAAAAGCATAGTGGAAGAGTCCCGAGATGCTGAAAACTAACAGGTTTTCTGTGATTCGAAATTATTACCGATGCGTATGGTCCAAAAATGGCGAGAGACTAACCTTGATATCTGTCAACAGACAGAGGATGGCAATGGTTGGAGAAATAGTTGTCGGTGACAACTAAATACCTTATTAATGGAACAAAAACGCCGAATAATAAGGTCCAAGAATTGTTTCAATCAATTAAATTGAATGTGAATCAATATTTTTAATCCAAGGCAAATTTACTTAAGCTCTCAAATTGAAACCTCTAGCAGTAGAAAATATTATTTAATCCAACATTTATATCGTTTTCTAGATCCTATCTTTACTTAAAGAAGTGGCTAATACAAAATTAAAACGTAAAGACATCATAAAAACTATTGAAAAAAAATTGACAAATTGATATTTGTTCAACATGTTAAGTCATATTGTTTCGCCAATATAATGTAAGTATTTCATTTATAGATTTATGATAGAAATAATATATTTAAAAAATATATATATTATATATTATTTATATTGTTTTCTAGATGCTATCTTTACTTAAAGAAGTGACTAATACAAAAAAAACGTAAAGACATCATAATAACTATTGAAAGAAAGAAATTGATAAATTAATATTTGTTTAACATGTTAAGTCATATTGTTACGTCATAATGTTACGTCACGCAACGAAATTACTATTTAAACCCTTTACTATATACTCAATTACACCCAGCATTACTGCATTACATATATATTATTATTGATAATGTAAGTATTTCATTTATTGATTTATGATATAAATATTTAATATATATAGAAATTATATTAAAATTAATATACATTAATAGAAATATAAATTGGCCCATAAGCGAAAAGGTTAGACACAAGTTTAAAAAAAAAGCATAGTGGAAGAGTCCCGAGATGCTGAAAACTAACAGGTTTTCTGTGATTCGAAATTATTACCGATGCGTATGGTCCAAAAATGGCGAGAGACTAACCTTGATATCTGTCAACAGACAGAGGATGGCAATGGTTGGAGAAATAGTTGTCGGTGACAACTAAATACCTTATTAATGGAACAAAAACGCCGAATAATAAGGTCCAAGAATTGTTTCAATCAATTAAATTGAATGTGAATCAATATTTTTAATCCAAGGCAAATTTACTTAAGCTCTCAAATTGAAACCTCTAGCAGTAGAAAATATTATTTAATCCAACATTTATATCGTTTTCTAGATCCTATCTTTACTTAAAGAAGTGGCTAATACAAAATTAAAACGTAAAGACATCATAAAAACTAATTGAAAAAAAAATTGACAAATTGATATTTGTTCAACATGTTAAGTCATATTGTTTCGCCAATATAATGTAAGTATTTCATTTATAGATTTATGATAGAAATATATATATTTAAAAATATATATATATTATATATTATTTATATTGTTTTCTAGATGCTATCTTTACTTAAAGAAGTGACTAATACAAAAAAAACGTAAAGACATCATAATAACTATTGAAAGAAAGAAATTGATAAATTAATATTTGTTTAACATGTTAAGTCATATTGTTACGTCATAATGTTACGTCACGCAACGAAATTACTATTTAAACCCTTTACTATATACTCAATTACACCCAGCATTACTGCATTACATATATTATTATTGATAATGTAAGTATTTCATTTATTGATTTATGATATAAATATTTAATATATATAGAAATTATATTAAAATTAATATACATTAATAGAAATATAAATTGGCCCATAAGCGAAAAGGTTAGACACAAAGTTTAAAAAAAAAAGCATAGTGGAGAGTCCCGAGATGCTGAAAACTAACAGGTTTTCTGTGATTCGAAATTATTACCGATGCGTATGGTCCAAAAATGGCGAGAGACTAACCTTGATATCTGTCAACAGACAGAGAGATGGCAATGGTTGGAGAAATAGTTGTCGGTGACAACTAAATACCTTATTAATGGAACAAAAACGCCGATAATAAGGTCCAAGAATTGTTTCAATCAATCAATTAAATTTGAATGTGAATCAATATTTTTAAATCCAAGGCAAATTTACTTAAAGCTCTAAAATTGAAACCTCTAGCAGTAGAAAATATTATTTAATCAACATTTATATCGTTTTCTAGAATCCTAAATCTTTACTTAAAGAAGTGCTTATACAAAAAAAACGTAAGACATCAATAAATAACTATTGAAAGGAAGAAATTGATAAATTAATATTTGTTTAACTGTTAAGTCATATTGTTTACGTCATAATGGGTTACGGTCACGTCCAACGAAATTACTATTTAAACCCTTTAACTATATACTCAATTACACCCAGCATTACGCAAATTTTTAGACATTTTATTATATTGAATAATGTAGTATTTCCATTTATTGATTTATGATATAAATAATTTAATATATA
>JACMZG010000061.1:0-62714 GCA_018340805.1 Microvelia longipes
TTGATGTAGTAATAATTTTAATGTTACATATTTAAGATTTTACAAGATTTATTATTCTCAAATAAAAGCCAATTGATTATTTTTCCCTCCTATACAAATTTAATTATTTAAAATGATTTATATTAAATAAATTGTAATAGCATACTAAAATTATTAAATATATATAATGTATATTTTAATGATAAAATAAATATTACACTACTGATAAAAATACGCTGGAATAAATTAAACTCAATATAACGAAAAAAATAACATAGAAAAAATTTAATTGATATAATAAAGAAATATTAGTTCCAACAATCTATATTTATATATCCATTACAAATATTTTCTATAGACAGTTTAGTTACAATTCTAATACCATTCCATTTCTTTCCTCTTTACTTATGTTACACCAAAATAATTTGTTTTTATAATTTTTTATATTTTATCAAACAAAATTTTCGAATGTTCAACATCAAAATTTGTTGATTTTTTCAATATTTTGACCATAGTCCTCCTCAAGATCGACTTTAAATTTATTTATTTTTTCTCTTGTTTATTAATTAAACTTCATTGTTTTTTAAATATTAAATAAAGACAAAATAATTTTCCTGAACAAAACTGATGTTGAAATTGTAGTATTTCGGATGAATCTATTTATTATTATATTATTATTCTTATTATTATTATTATTATTATTTTCATTATAATTATTATTATTATTATTATTATCAAATTAATAATTTAAAATTAATATTTCAGATCAATGAGGTCCAATAATAATAATTTAATTATAAATAAAACATTTAAACGAAGTATTTTTCTCCATCAAAATATTTTCCAGATTCTTTTGAATATATATAAAAATAAAATTATAAAGGAAAATATTTCAACGAAAAATTTTATATTAATCAAATTTTAGGACAAATTTGACAAATTTTTTTTTATAAAAATTCCGTAAGCTTTATAACCCAATAGTATCCGTAATGCCAATTGTGTAATTTCTAGAAATTCATCACACATTTTTATTAGCACAGAAAAATGACAGCTTTCCAATAATTTTATATTTATAAGAAAATATATTTACAGATTGAAAAATAAAAAAAATGTACCAATTTATGATGAAGTTGGCGTATTCATTGCTCGTATTTTTTTCTTCCAAATTTATTTCTGTTAGACAGACGCTTACAAAAATTTTTATTTTTAAAATGAAATTTTTTTTTATATTTGTCAATATGTGGCATATTCTTTTGGAAACAACATTTATATTAGTTTTGAAATTTGAATTGTTAACTTAAAATACTACGCCTGAAAATATAAATGGCTTTGGAATATTATAAAGTTTCGGACACATGAAAGAATTTTAAATTGTCACTACTACTCTACTTCGTTCGATCCGTAACCAACCTGGCTTCTGGGTTCCTTTATGTTGATACAGAATAGTTCAGTCTCTTCAACTTCTCTTAGAACTTTCCTACATTGATTATTGTATGGAGCTTTTCATCATCTGTGGTTTTTAACGGATATTCTTAAATTTACCTACACGGAGCGCAAATCTTGGCAGTTGATCATCAATTAACAGAATTCTAACTAGCCTAACCTGAATCATTTGTAATATTGAATATTTTCGCGTAATAATAATATATGAGTTAAATAATATTAATTTTGTATATAATCATACAATGAAAAATTCATTATTTGTAATTGAATCTAAATATCATACTGTTAAGAAAATGATCAAAGGCAATTTATTTTCTTTAAAGAAAACTATTAGTTCACAGAAAATTTTAACAAATAAATTCTCGAAGATGATTTACTAAAAAATGTTTTCAATTTATGTAGAAATTATTTCTTCTTCCATTTTTTGAAAATCTTTAATTACATCTACTTACTCTCGCAAGCATGTAATCAAATGAGCTTCGAATCGTGGCTTTCTTCAAAGTATTTGTATACATTCCAAGAGTGATTCATCCACCCATGCAGGGAACTAGATCTTCCTGCTCTTTTCTGTGTGAGATCTTTGCATTGAAACTCAACTTCACACTGTTTGGACGAACCTCTCATCATCGCGACAAAACATAAATACCTGCCACTTTGTAGCTAAAACATCATTGGTGTTTGAAATATTAATATAAGTTCCTCCATTGAACCATACTTTTATTACATCTACAAGATAAATATAAAAAACTATTATTTTAAATTTATTCTTACTCTTCAGTTTAAATTAATTTTTTCCAAAAATTAATTTTGAAAAATTAAAAACATTTTGTATACTTTCATATCCATATTTCAAAATACATATTGATTTTATATCACGAAAAATGTATACAATAATCGAGTCAATTAAACATTTTTAAAAAATTAAATATCTCAGTAAGTTGTTCAATCAAAAACTTATAAACATTTAAGAAATTATTAATGTAACATCACAGAACTTTCCAAAATTCAAGTTTTTTGTTATATTTCCTTAATAAATAGAAATGAATAATTTAATTTAAATTATTACAAAGTGTTTGTAATTTTTAAATGTAAGTCCTACCTCTTACTTTAGATAATTCAAGCTATTTGATTTAAAATATTGTCATAGCTTGAATTATCTTTGAAAATCACAATTCAATAACAATTCTGCGGTTAACATGTGCTGCTGTTTTGTATTTGGTGTATAATAAACAATCCAATGATGTTTCCTTAAAATATCTGCTCCAATTTAAATGCTTAACTTAATATTACAATTTATGATTTTTATAATCATTTATGAAATTTACAAAATTAATACTTTATTATTAATTATTATTAATTATATTATATTATTTATTAATTATATTATTATTAATAATTATTATTATTATATTATTATCAATTATATATATTATTATCATCATTATCATTATATTATATTATTATTATTATTTTATTATTATTATATTTCATTTATTATTTTATTATTAATAGTCAAGGACGTTTATCTCATAAATAATAATTTATATGATTAAGCAAATTCCTGTTTAATAATTATATTTTATATTCATATTATATGCCTAATTACTAGTATCATCATTATTATGTTATATATTATTATTTTTAGTAAATATTCAGATTAACAATGGCTATTTTCTTATAAATTATCTACAAACAAACTTCAGCTACGATTTTACTCGTATATTGTACGAATATTCTAGTAGTCTTTTCATACATTAACATATTGCGTTTCTAAGTTAGTAGAAAATTCTTCTTTGCAATATGTATTAAGATCTCCTTAATTTATTAATTAAATGATTTATAAAAAAAGCATCAATGAAAAATGACAATTTTATTTATTTGATAAATCAGAAATCTTCCTGGAAAACTATCACCAAACGTTTCTTAACAACGTGTCACCAAAACTAATTGAGAAATAATTTTACTTTATTGCTTCTAATCGTAACTTACCCCGTTTTTATTTCAGCGTTATTTAATGGAAAAACTATGTCTTGCATATTCATGTTGAAAATATGAGGGTTTTTCTATGTTGAATTATAAAACTTTTTCCATATTTTTTTTTAATACTATTGTTTAATGAATAGTAATTAATTGGAAGGAAATTCTGCTAAATTTTTCTGAGATCTACAATTTTTAACTGCTATTTTCAAAACAAGAACTGATTTTTGCAATAATCTCATTTCTAATTCTGATATAGATGCTTCTAACACTAGAAAAAAAACTAATTTTCGTGTTAATAATTGATTGATATTAAAAAGATTATTTTTCAATTTTATCTTTTGTTATAATACTGGATAATTTTTTAAAATTTAATACAAATAAGTTAAACCAAGTTTGATTATTTTTAAGTTTCCCATTAAACATTCAGAAAATGAATCATTAATTGATTATTCTGTTAAAGATTTTCAAATCACAGAAAGTGTTCTTGTTTTGGAATTTGAGCTTCTTTTTAAAAAAATTAAACACTTAAATACATAATGGCTTACTGCACTCGAATTTCCACCGTAATTAAACTATATGCATAAATTCTCAAATTACAAATACAGGGTTATAGTTTAGACCTTTCTTCAAAATGAGGCGCGACTCATTAATAGGTCCGAAATCTTTAGGAGCCACAAAATATTCAAAGTTATTATACGGCTATCATAAAATGGTGTGAAAAAATCATTTTCGATACTGACTTATATTTAAGAGAAAATAATCGATCGAATATAAGATTGGAAATTATATTGAGACCAGCCATCACTGAATAACCAAGTTTTATATTTATGCCAGAATAATGAAAAATTGCTGTATCTATTAAATACATTTTAAATTTCAGTAAAAAATTTAGTTTATTATTTTTAATTTGCTTCCTAGGGGTCGGCAAAACATTTGGACCTCATAAAGTGGGTCGCAAACAAAAAGTGTGAAGCACACGTTTAGACACTCTACAACACTGATAGTGACTGCTCGCTCATTGAAAACAGTTTTATAAACTTTTGTGATTTAACCTTCTCTGAAATCAAAATAAATCCTAGTTCAGACAGTAACACGGCACATGCACAACCTTTATTTTAAATTAATAAATTAAATTAGTAATTAACTTTAAATATGTCTCCTATATACATTCTGTCCATTGTTTTTTGTACATTTTATGTTGTATAAACATTAATAAATATTAATAACAAATTATATTAATTTAAAATTTAAAAAGTGATTTAATTCGTATATTATAGTTTAATTATGCTGAGATTTAACTTCATTCTTTATATCAATATAATTAATTACACTAATTAATTTTGAGTGCAAAGTATTTTTTGTTTTTGATTTAGGAAAACAAATTTTACTTTTATAATAAATGTTATATATAAAATAAAGAAGGTTTCAAAAATTCCAACAGGACTTCCGATGATATTATAGCATGTAAGATTAAAATTTTTTTAAATAATTTGTGTCGATTTTAACAACTTAATTATATTATTATTATAAATAATATTATTAATTATATCAATATTATTTAAAAATTAATTAAATATGTTTGGCTAAAATAAATAATTAACTTATCATGGTGAATCCACCGAATCAAATTTAGAAATTCACACTTATCAGCACATGTGCGGCTGCCGCCATTAATTGCAAACCGTAATTTTGGACAGTTTTCACTTTATATAACATAGTAATATGGTTGCCTTGTTTATCGAATTTTTAATTGCTTTTTTCTTTGAAGGTATCTTTAAATATTTCTCCCACAACCTATAAATAAAATATAACACTGCGATATAAATTTTAATTGAAAATATTACGAAATAATTTCGTTACTAAAAAAAGTACATTAAATAAAATAATACATTAAAGTGGTTCCCAAAACGTACAGTGGCGGTTCCCCTAGACGCTCAGCTGTGTCCAGAGTGCAGTAGAAATTTCCAATATAGACACTATATAAATAGCAAAATAAAAGTAGGTAAATATAGAATCATTGATATTATTTCTCAATCTGTCGACACCAAACTATAAACGAAGTTAAATATGTGGAAAGATAAAATTAACATAAATCGAAATTTGCATATAATAGATCCAATATTTAGGATTTGAGAACACGTGGAAAAGTTTGATATACTAAGTTGTTGCAACATAAAAACGTTTGAAACATTGCTTAAATAACAATTTATAATGTTTATGTTTTTAGAAGTAATATTTCAAAGTAGCATTACATTATTTATTAATACTCTCTAATAATGGATTTGAGTACAAATATGTCTGAGATGATGAAAAAGATCTGTAATTATGTGTAAATGGAATTATACTCAGCATTATTCGCTTTGGCAATTCATCAAGAATATTCGAATTCAAATTTTTTTAATAACGTCTCACAATTTTGAGAGAATTTCCGCATTTGATTAACTTGCTCGTGAATAAAGGTTGAAAAAATCCGACTTTCTTTGCTTAATGAGGTCGTAGAATCTACGATAATTAAAATTGTTTTACGATCTAATAATATCAATTGTTATAAAATTTAAATAACTTTCGTCATTAAACAGCAAACATTGTAAATTTCAAAATAACGTATTCTTTGGTCATACCGCTGTTGAAATTAAAATATTTTGATCTGGTTACTCTATCAGTTTTTTCATTGGGTTTTCCTTAAATTTCATCTCTTCCATAATTTGAGGCAACTGCATCAAACTCATCCGAAAAAAATTTTTCTACCTGGTTATTATATTGTATTAAAATATTATTTAGAATCAAATTTAGAAATATTGTTACTAATTTAAATTGTAAATTAATATATATTATTGTTGTTGAAAGGAAAAATAATAATGATACTACGATGTTGCGGAAGTCAAATTTAAATAGATTTTGTTGAACCTAAGTCGTAAGGTTTACAATATTGTGTTGATCATCTAAGCGAGATATTATATGGTTGTGAATATTTCAATATAATTTCCAAAAGATATCTGTTTAGTGCATCATTTGAAATTATTATAGATATTAATTTTCAAGTTTAAAATTACATATTCATTAAACAAAATGGAAGGAAAAATATACATTTCATACATGATGTTATATTAGTTTCTAAAATTGGTTCTTAGACAAGATAAGATTTGTTACTGTTTACGGAGAGGAAGCCGTTCGCAGATAGTACATTTATAAATGAATCATGATTAACGAATTAATCCCACAATTCACCATTATTGCGAGAGACTCAAAATATCTACATGGTTATTGGAAGGCATTTAGAAGGGATTGAATACTTTAATCTTACAATATTTAATTTCGAATCGGTTGATGGACAACCATTATATGTTCCCCGGCCCCGGGTTTTCAAATTTTTTTGCCCCCCAATTTCCCCCCCATACTTGTAAAAAACACGAACATTGTTTTTGAAATGAACAATTACCGGTTATGAAACATGGATTTTTACAATCCCAAACGTAAAAGGTCTTGGCAGAAAATTAATATACCGGCAAATAAATATCACAACTCTAAACGGCGACTTACATCCCATTGAAGTAATTCTCTGCATTTGAGGATGAAAGGACGTAATATATTATGAATTTTTCTACAAACGTCAGACCTGATTTCACAACAAAAGTATTGCTTCAATTGATCTATTAAAATTGCCATCGTCTATAAAGTGACCTTCATTAGTTATCTCGAAAGGATATTCCTTTTCCCACAAGATAAACCAGACCTGCGTGTTTGATGACTCAAAATATAATACTGAGTTTTTTTGGAAAAATGCATCCCATATTCACTGCCGCCTAGAGCCATCCGATTTTCATTTGTCAGATCTCTAATAGAATATATAAGCGGGAAATTTTTAAAATCAATGCGAGGCCCACAAATACTTTGATTGAATTAAAACCCAAAAATTGGTGAGTATGGTTTCATAAAGCTTCCGCAAAGATGCGGCATATAGTCCAGCAAAATCCGCAATATCTTCGACCGATAATATATATATATATATATATATATATATATAATTAATATAATCATATATAATATATATTCGATTGGAACAAAAGTTCAGGAAGTTTAAGTGAAAGTCAATCAATTGATATATATTGAGACTAATATTATGGTGTGAATATTCACAATATAAGTTTCCAAAAAGATCTGTTTTATGCATCATTGAATTATTAAGATATTAATTTTCAAGTTTAAAAAATTAATATCATTAACAAAATAGAAGAAAAATATACATTCAGACATGATGTTATATTCTTTCCTAAAAATTGGTCTAGACAAGAATGAAGATTCTGGTTCTGTTTAGGAGAGGATCCGTTTGCAGATAGTAACAGTTTATAATGAATCAATGATAGAATTAACCACATTCGGACGATATTATATTATATATATAATATATAATAATATATATAATTATATATACTATATGACTTTCACTAAACTTCCTGAACTTTTTGTTCCAATCGACTGGTACACGGAAATAATAAAAAGATAGATAATGGAAGAGATACATCCGAGATATGTTCTAGTTCATAATATATGCTTTGTCTCTTAATTCTCTATGGTAAATTTCCAAATATTTATAAATAATTTTCATCTATAATTCTAAATAATCCAGTAAAATCATCAAATAAAGTAGACCATCTCAGTTATTCTGGTCAATAATTATGGAATTTTACATAAAACAATTGTTTGAGAATAAGTTGAAATGATGAAATATGTAAAAATGTTATTTTTTAATGGATCGTGATGCGATCTATATTTTTTAATTTAAATTTTATAATTAAATTTCTACTTCATAAAATTCAACCATAACTAACTCTTTCAACTTGACTACTTCAGTTTCCTAAATAATCATTCAGTTGTTATTCATTTCCATAAATTTTATAAATTTTGTAGATTTGATAGAAATCTTTCCTCATGCTAATATAGAAATCAACTAGAGTTCAATTAATTTGAATTCCATTTCATTTTTGATATTTTACTCATCAACATTATTCTATATTTGTTGAAAAAGATTGGTTAAATTCAGATATCTGTTCGATAATTAACGATGAAAACGCTGAATATTTTTGTGAAAAACGAAAATTCTATTATCTAAAGTTTGTTAGGACTAGATATATTATAGGACCACCAACCTTTTCCTTAGTCCAAAAATAATTTGATAATTTCAAATGAATATGTTTTAAAATTTAGTAGGCACTATTTTCAGGATGATAGCATGTCATTACACTGTAGACCACGTAATGAAATATAGTCTAATCCTATCTCCTTAGTCGTCATTTTATTTAAATCCTTTTAATATGTTGGAAAATAAGCGATGCTGGAGTAAAGCTATTTTATTAGTATGGAAGGCGATTCATTTTTCATTCATTTTTTAAAAACTATATTCATTCATCATTCATACATACATACATAATATATATATTAATATATATATATATTATATATATATATATATATATATATATATATTATATATAGTAATCATTCTTATATAGAAGTTAAGTCTTTAAGTCTGCCTCTGTGGCCGTGATCTTATAAGCTTTCGACTTTGGCACCAAAAATCCGAAGTTTGTAGCCCCAGCTGATTATCCTCTCCGTGTTATAATAAGCAATTGTAATAAGATTTCGTCAACTTTAACTAATATGTAGAGCATAATAAATGCCATAGGCGTAGCCAGGGTTGCCTTTAGGGGAAGGGTGGTTTTTACACAAC
The DNA here is from genome assembly GCA_018340805.1 of Microvelia longipes. Classification (NCBI taxonomy): domain Eukaryota; kingdom Metazoa; phylum Arthropoda; class Insecta; order Hemiptera; family Veliidae; genus Microvelia; species Microvelia longipes. Next base: position 9,131 of record JACMZG010000061.1, read on the forward strand.
ACCACACACACACATATATATATATAATATATATATATATATATTATATATATATATGTATATATATATATATATATATATATGTATGTATGTGTGTGTGTGGTGTGTGTATGTGTTATAACAAAAATTTAAATAAAAGTTTTATGTTTGTTTCAAAAAAAACAAAGCTCTTAAAATACCAATTAAAGTAGTTTTTTTAATAGTCTTAAAGAAAAACAAAGGAAATTTTGCTAAAACAAAATACAAATCATTATTAAACTAAACTGAATTAAATATGGCGGACATTTTAGTTTTGATTTTACTAACCACAAAGTTAATATGTCGAACTAAAAAAACAAATTTATTTTTTTAAGACAAAGTTACCTTTTAAGCTCTAAATTATTGTAACATTAATTAATAATTTTATAAATTTATTTAAAATAATTTTATTAAAAAATGCTTTTCTTGCCTGAACCATAGTTTTATATAATTTGCAACAACCCTGCTCGGCTAGGGGGGGGGCCTTCCCCCCCCCCCCCCCCCCCCCCCGGCTACGCCCATGATAGATGCAGTCCATATACGGTTGTTTCCGCAGGGTGAATACTCTGATGGACCGTAAGGCCCTAAATCAAGTATTTATTTTATACGTAAGTCTTATACCAAAGTTAGAATTTTCAACCTGGCTGAAAATCTTAAAAGACTGTCTGCAGCTTTGCACCGTATTTTCATAAGCATTAGATTCAATCGCCTCTATCGTCTTGGTTTAGTGTGCGTGTTACCAAAATATAAACATGATTATTAATTACTATAGTACGACATACGGCTAAATCAGTTGACAGTGTGGGAAAATAGTGTTGAGGAACCAATAAGGTTGGTAAACATCTAGGATAACCTCATTGGCTCCCTCGCATTATTTTCCCACGCTGTCAACTGCCATGTGTCGTACTGTAGTAGGACTATTCATAGCTTCTTATCATTTATTTAGAGAGACAAATGCCTAGGTACGTTTCAGTACTTACAGGTTCCAAAAATGTTTGGATATATACATAGAAGCGATTGTGTATCTACACATTTCTGACTAACATGGAACATGCCAAATGGTTTAACCGATTTAAATGAAACTTGTTTTTAAAAAAGTTTTTTATCAAAACAATTGAATAGATTTGGAGAAAAATGAAGGGCAAAAAGGGCTTAACTATGCCAATTTGCTGGGCTTTGATCATTCTACTATACTATCATTATATCACTAAAGTAACTCTATTAGAACCAAATGTTTGCTATTTTAATTTTAGCATTAATTGAGAATTGTTATATGTATATTTAACGCTTTCCGAAATGAAGCTGCAAGATACGCCGGAATCCTGAATTTAAGGTGGGAATCAAAGGTGGGGCAAAACACGCATCGAAAACATCCATATGTTCAGCAGTATTCTAATTATATTCAACTTTCATCAAAAACAACTTACCAGAAGAATGATACTATGGAGTAATTTTGTGCGAACCCCCTTTACCTCTATTTAATCTGAGACTCTTAGCTAAGACTCACCAGTTAATGATGGAAGATGAGGCTGGTGAGCGAGCCAGCTCCTTATAGCTGCTACATCCTTCTCTTTGTCTTTAGGAACATCTACATCACCTGTCATGAAAGGATGCTGGGTCTTTGTTTTCATCCTTAACTGGGTAAGTTAACTGTAACAGTGATACAAACTTTTAATATATGAATTTACTAATAGAAGTAATAATAATAAAAGGTCATTTTAGAGCAATGCGAGTAGTCACGAGGTCAAACATTCAGGCCAAATCACCCAATAGTTTAGGATAAAACTGGACACGATGTTTTATCAGGGAATAATTATATATTATTAATTTGATTTCAGACACCCAATAAGGCAGGGGATCTCACCATTTTTGTCACCTCGTTCCGTCAACCTTCCGACATAATATTTGGCGTACCACCATGGTGATAGTAGTGATAGTAATATGGGGGGATGGTAGTAACTACCTGCAAGTAGGGCCACGTTGTTGGCCCTTTTTGCAGCTCCCTAAGATAGTGTTACTCCTTTTATTTAAGTGTAGGTATATTTCTTAATCTAGACAGAAGAGCCGTGAATTTCTATGGTTTCCTCTCATGCTTTTTCAAGCAATCATTACATATTTTCACTGACTCTTATAGTCTAGTGAACTGGGAACAACACGTGCTCCCACAGTTAAACCAAACCTCCACACACTTTAAACTACAAGGCAGAAACAGTATAGTGTTATAATGAATGAGGATATAATAATGAGGGTCCTAAATTTTGCCTAAACCCAGTTTCATTTAGGATAAAGGATCTGTAACGAGTACCTGACAACGCACAGGCTCGAGACCACCGGCTTTATGTCCCTTCTGAAGGACGTGGTACGCAGAATTTTTATCCCTCATAAAAACCCTAGAGGCCCGTGCTTGGATTGAACCCATAACTAAAGTCCATTCATTCTGTGTATTGGACGCGTACCACTACACCACGGGTGACTCTTAAAAGAACCACCATGTAAATATGCATATATATTAAGAAGGTCAAGGACAAATTGAAATTGTACTGTCCATATCACTGATAAGACAGAGCCAGTCACAAATGGCAATAAGGCACTCTTTTATATGCAATAATAACTATTTTTAATACTGAATAGTTAAAACAATTAAACAAAAATATAAATAAAATGTTGCAACAGCAGATTTTTTTACATTTATATTAATTACGAATAATAAGAAGAAATTTACCAAGAAATATTCCTCTTTCAAAATAAAAATATTGAAAATGCAATGAAGTTTTTAAGTAATTACTTGAAAACTTTTAGTTTTCAGTGTCTCGTTTTTTAATTTTACAAAAGGTATTACATATTTCTGTGTACCACTTAAGAACCTTACGGTTTCGGGAAAGCTTAGTCTGGCAAAGGGGCACGTGCTGTTTCTACTTATGCTAAGTCCCTCTATCATCTCGATTATTTATAACCGTTGAGAAAAGTTAAATTCGTAAGTCACTGTATAGATTGCATAGGTCTAATAAAATGGACCTACTTACTACTTAGATTGCATGGTTAATAAAATTATTAACACTTAAACTAAGTGGTCCCTAATATTTTATTAGGGAATTTCCTTTTAAAGAAATGCTAATAGGATCGCCTATCCCATTAATAATCGGATATTAATAATCGCCAGATATATTAATAATCGGTTTTACATATAACCCAAATAAGTGATAATCCGGATATATTGGAAATATCCTGGCAACCATTGGAAATCTAGATTGCTATATTATTATAATTTACAGCTCTTAGTAAGAATTTAAACTATTAGCTATCGAGTTTCAATTTTAGTTTGAAGAAACTTTATGTAGTGATTATAAAGATAACAAGTTAGGGAAACAAACGGAGGCGTTGGGATTGCTGAAAATATACTACTTGGGAACTCTTAGCCAAGTATTTCCAAATCTAATAGATACGAAACCACTAATAGACTTGATTCAGCTTAATTATGGAATTCCGCAAATAACTTGAACAGTTTTCCCTCAACCTATCTGTTGAATACTATTCAGAATATTACATAGTGGGACAGAGTATGGTACATAATATGCTGTTTGAAATAGTTTTGGGTTTTATTAAAAAGTTGAACTCGGTGGTACTCAAGAGGATTACTTGAGATTGATTGAGTTTTATTACTTGAAATTTTTAAAGAAAAAGTTATACAGAAACTAAAGTAGAATTATTTTAAGTGGGTAAGACTTATTACTGTCCAATGAAATGATAATAACAAGAAATAATAATAATATGAAATAATAATAACATGATATAGAAATAACATGAAATAATAATACTATGAAATTATAATAACATGAATAATAATAATAATATGCAATAATAAATAACATGATATAGAAATACATGAAATAATAATAACATGATAATAATAACAAGAAATTATAATAACATGAAATAATAATAATATGAAATAATAATAACATGATATAGAAATAACATGAATAATAATATGAAATTAATAATAACATGAAATAAAATAATATGAATAATAACATGAAATAATAATAACATGATATAGAAATAACATAAAAAATATAATAACATGAAAATAATAAATAATGAAATAATAATAATATTGAAATAATAAAACATGAAATAATAATAATATGAAATAATAATAACATGAAATAATATAATAACATGATATAGAAAATAACATAAAAATAATAATAATAACATGAAATAATAATAATATGAAATAAAATAACATGATATAATAATAACATGATATAAAAATAACATAAAAAAATAATATAAATGAAATAATAATAATATGAAATAATAAAACATGAAATAATAATAATATGAAATAATGATAACATGATATAGAATAACATGAAATAAAATCTCGATTTACCTTTATAATCTTCCTCATTTATAGGATAGTATATTGCTATATTACATAAGATAGGATAGTATATAGGAAAGTATTGTATCCCTACTATAAATCTCAAATTAGGATTCCACGTGAAACAACAGTTTCGGGTCTTTTTAAGACGTCTTGAGTGGTTTTTACCTAATTGTCTGTTGTGTGTGTGCGAAGCACTATTTACTGTTTTCAAAATCTCGTAGCAAGTATTTAAAACCCATTTTCTTAACGATTACTTATTTAAATCATAGTTTATTTTACTAATTTAATCATTTATTGTTATCTTCATTTTGCTGCCATCGATTAAAATTTTACATAATATTTTAAAGAATAATGATATTTTTTATATTTTCTGCCTTGAACAGACAAAATAGTATATGCTACTATACAGCAAAAGGAAACATTGCTGACTCGTGCTAGCAATAACCTGCATCGGCTGCCCCTCTGCAGGCAATATAGTATTTGCCTGATATAGGTTAATTACCTGCCTCGGGTAGACCCGTAGCAGATGATTTCCATGGCCTCCTATTGCCTTCGGCTTCCGGGCTAATTCATAAAACTCGTCTTCAAATTTCATTTTTCTGTCGAGTAGCATAATATACAATTAATACTGTGAAAGCATAAAAATTTTAAACTCAAAGCATTTTTTGAATTAGGGTCATAAAATGTAAAAGAAAATCTTAAAACTAGGGTGATAACAATCATGGCAGTGAAGGAGATGGGATTTTTAAGTCCTAACATCCTCCAACAAATTAATCCAATTGATCATAAATTTTGTAACTGTCACATTAACTTAACTTAAAATTATTTAAAACGAACTACTTAAAACTTCCTTTCTAAAATGAACTAAGTTATTTTCAAATGTAACAAAGATTACGTAGAAGTAAGAATTCGAAAAAATTGCTTCCAAGATTACAACTGTAAAAGACTATAATTTAAAAAGTTACAAAATCTTACGTAGTGTAATTTCTTTCCTTGGCGTTTTTGTAACGACTGAGTGGACTTCGTTTTGCAGGAAATTTCTGATTATTAACTTTCGGTTGAGGTTTGTAATAAGGTTTGATTTCGGTCTCGGTCCGTGGTCGCTTGCATTTTATTAATAATGATAATAATTATGAATGCAGTTGTATTGGGTAACGTATATGATAACATATCTATCCATCTAGATACATCTATATAACATATCTATTCATCTATAAATGCATTTATCCATAGCGTTTTCGTTAAGTAAGAGTAGAGAAGTATTATAATATTTTTTAGCAGTTGTAGCATTTTTACTTTCTCTCATTTATACCGTAAGTATATAGGAAAAGTATTGTGTTTGCAGTAAAAAGTCGACACCGGATTTTACCTGACTTATCCGTTTCAGATGTTTTTAAGGCGTCTTGAGAAGTCTTTACAAAGTTTGAGACAACTTGCTCATCACTACAATTAATATATTTTTTAATTTTCCTCATTTTTACCGTAGGAATAAAGGAAAAGTAATGTGTTTGCAAAAAAAATCCGAAACCGGGATAAAACCGGAATTATAAGTTTCATGTGTTCAAAGGCCTCCTGAGTGGTTTTTACAAAGTTGTCTATCTGCGCATGTGTGTGTGTGTGTGTGTGTGTGTGTGTGTGTGTTTGTTATCATCGTAGCTCCTAGTGTATTCATGCTAGAGAGTTGAAACTTCGTACAATAATAAGTCTACCGCTGTGTTGTGCTATGCGAAATTTTTTATGACGTCATTAACCCGCAATAATTACTAAGCGAATGACTTTTTTTTTTTTTTTTTTTTTAAATAAAAATTTCCTTTATTTAATTAAAACAAATACATATACACTTTAGTAAATAAATAAAATAATAAAAACATTTCTTGTTTATAAAGTAATAATGGTTTTGGATTATATCCACTTTAAGGCGTTAGCCTTTGCTGTGGATAACAGTCTTCCTTCAAGACTCTCTTAAGAGAGTAATGAGACTAATGAAAGTTATGAGACTTATGAGACTAAGTTATTATGACTTATGAGACTAATGAAAGTTATGAGACTTATGAGACTAAGTTATTATGACTTATGAGACTAATGAAAGTTATGAGACTTATGAGACTAAGTTATTATGACTTATGAGACTAATGAAAGTTATGAGACTTATGAGACTAAGTTATTATGACTTATGAGACTAATGAAAGTTATGAGACTTATGAGACTAAGTATTATGACTTATGAGACTAATGAAGTTATAGACTTATGAGACTAAGTTATTATGACTTAATGAGACTAATGAAAGTTATGAGACTTATGAGACTAAGTTATTATGACTTATGAGACTAATGAAAGTTTTTTTTAAAATTGCAAAAAATCAGAAAGTGATTCAATTGAGTTTAAATTTACTAAATAAATAAATACACTAAGTATGGTTTCAATACGACAAGTATATCCATGATTTTTGTTGAATCATAAAAATTATGTATGATTGATCATGGTCAGTGCTGTATGGGTGACCGCTGAGAACGATACGGATGCATTTACTATCTAACGACGAGCGCAGCGAGTCCAAAGATATTCGATAAAAATTAAACTCCTGATTGGATGCAGATAGTGCGATAAAACTTGGCAACGGATGACTCATGAAAATCCACGTTTCGGATTTTTAGCTAACAAAATACTTTTCCTGATATATCTACGGCATGAATACAGAAATGTGACATTATCAATTTGTTTCTAAAATTCGCAACTAGTGCGGTACTTGTGGCCGTAGCGTAGGCTATTGTGGAGTTATATTCCGCATCGCAATTGCGCAGTATTGTGACTGCACCTTATTTTGAAACCAGTTCCTATTTATTAGTGTCAAAATAATAACGGTCGCTAAGAGTAGAACAGTTTTAAAGTAAGAAATTGATAGCAAAACTATTCCAAAGTACAACTCGATGTTGAGCTGTTATCCATTAATAGCTGTCGTAGTTCTAAACCTTAGATTAAAATGACATTTTTAAAAACGTTAATTTGGATTCGCAAACTACGTAAAAATCCGAATTATACAGATTTAAAAGTATATAAGTAATAAGCATTAATTAATATTATTTCTTAATAATAGTTATACACTCAATAACACGTATCTTACAGACAGGTAAGTAAGTTCGTTGCATAAAGTTAATGTAATAGAATCCATTACAACTGTTCTTAGTATGTATTGTGAAATATGGAGATGCAAATAGGACACGTATATAATTAAACTCAAGTCGCATGTTGTAATAATAGATTAAGAAGCAAATAAGAACAACAAATATTTGATAGTTTATTGACTAATTACTTTTATAAACAAGTAGAATCTGATTACTGTTTAATGAACAAAAATAAACAAGTAGATATGACTGATTACTTGTTTAATGAACAAAAATAAACAAGTAGAATATGACTGATTACTTGTTTAATGAACAAAAATAAACAAGTAGAAATCAGACAAATATTTCAAAGAGAATCTCCAAAAAGTTATTTATGCAAAGAAGGATATTTGTTGGTGATATTTGTAGCATGTATGTATAATGTATGCAACAAGGAATAAAAGATACTTGTACAGCTCAAGTTCAAGTTTCCTCTTAAGGCGAAGCCAAAATAAGAAACTTCAAAGGCTGCAGAGGCCTTATGAGATAATCTTGGTTTGCTCCCGAAGCCACCCGAGAGAAAATTATTAACAATTTGTTTCCAAAGACTCTGCCAAGGGAGATAATTCGAGAGGTGGAATCTTTTATGTATGCAAACTTTACTACGTTTATAATTTAATTTAATATCTAATTAATACAACGAATATAACCTATTAACTATGTTATATATTATACATATACATACAATATATATATATATATATATAATATATATATATATATATATATATTATATATATATATATATATATATAATATATACATACAAATGGTATAAACGTATAAATAATTACAAAGGGGGTCGCTGAAAATTGTTATGTCCAGACAGGGGTTGTCAAAAAATTTTAAGAGCCACTGATTTATAGTATTATACTAAAATGAGCTCTGAAAAACTAAAGGTTCGAAACATGAATATTATATTTTAGCAGTGTTTATCAAAGTCTGACAACGTAGCATTAAATATTGTTTAACTAGGTATTCAAACAAAAAAAAAACTTTACGATTTATGGTTCTAAAAAGTAAATGACTATGGTTTTTTGTACAATAAATTTTATCGTTGATGGTGAAATTTTAGTTTTACTTTACAGAAGGACTGTTAAACTAAAATATCAATTCCAGTTTAAGTTATATAAGTATCATTTTTAGCAGGAAAGTTTGATAGTTGAACTTGACAAAGAATAATGGCATTGTTTTGAAGTTTGCTAATTTTAACAATAAAATTCAAAACAATTCATTAGATAAAACATTAATTTCGTTAAATTTTAATTTTAAGTTTGTTCAAACTCATGATTTTCAACGATTTAAAAAAAAAACTACATACACGTCATTCGATAAAAATTGGAATAATGCTGATAATAAGGTGAAACTTTTGTTGACACAATTGTTGCTCTCACATAGACAAAATTCTAGGGATTCTATGGGAAGGATATTTTAAAATGTGATATTAAGAGATTTAACCCAGGTTTAGTGTATTTTATTTGGCATTTTTTATTTTGGGTAGAATATGAATGAAATGTATTCATTTCATTTTAATTTTTTCTAGTTCTACGATTTTTTATTATTATTATTTTATTATTATTATTATTTTAAAAATAGAAATCAAACAAAGAAAATGGCGAGGTGCAAGACAATAAACGATTACAAAACAAAACAATTTCATCATTATCTTAGGAGAACATGTTATAGTTTCTCGATCGCTAGCGCACCAGACTTTACCGACCGTTGTTAAAAGCGCCAATCATAATCATAGCTAGACAAATAGAGGTTTTATTTAGTTTCAATTTATTCAATAATGAGATTACACCCACATGGTATTATTATTGAATTATAATTTGCAATTAAAATTGTAATTCTCAATAAAAAGAAAACAAATTGGATTATTCCTATTTGTTCACTAGCTTCTTGATTATTTGATTAATAAAATACAACCATTAATTAAAATTTAGCAATACATACTAAAAAGTTTAAAAATATGTATTCAAATTGAAAATATAATAATTATACTTTAACTGTAAAAAAATAAATATTTAATAAAAATCGTAGAATTCATGAAAAATGAAGTGAATACATTTTCTCAAAATCAACCCTTGAAAAGATTAAACCTGCAAGGTTTATTTGAAATTGCGAAAAAATAAAATACTTAACCTGGGTTAAATACCTCAATATCACATTTTAAAATATCTTTCCTAATAGACCAAGAGCCCAGGGGTGTTTTGTTAATAAAGTGTAATGGCTGGAACCGGTCTCAATTTTTCGTAAATACCTTCCTGAACAAGGATCGCAATTCTGCCGACTCGTATCGGATGGGTGTCCCAGAGAAGAACGCACTTTAGAGGCCAAATTAGCACCCAAATAATAAAAAAGTGTAATGGCTGAACCAGTCTTAATTTTAGTAAATACCTCCTGAACAAGGATCTGCAATTAGGGTCAAAGGCTCTGTCTGGGCACCCATCCGATACGAGTCGGCAGAATTGCAGATCCTTGTTCAGGAAGGTATTACGAAAAATTGAGACCAGTTCCAGCCATTACACTGTTGTTAACTTGGGTGGTAAATTTTACCTGTAAAGTGCGTTCTGCCTGGGACGCCCATCCGATACGAGTCTGCGAATTTAGAATAATACTATATATAGAAGGAGCATACTGATAACACGAAAGCCGGTTGACTGTGCAAACTAAGTAATGCTGCCACCCTAAACAATATACAATTTTCTAAAAAAAAGTTGGCAATACTTTCCGGTTGCTGAATTATTATGTTCTATTATTAATTAATGATTGATTGATTTCATAAAATACTGATATAAATATCGGTGCATTACAATATTAAAGCATTTTAAATTGTAGTTTAACGTTTATTAAATTATATATAATAAGTAGTCCTCGTCAACTAAATGTAGATTCTTGTATTCCGCCACCCTTTTGCCATCTAAGACCAGTTTTATTAAATACTCAGCAGGTGTTTCAAGTTATTATATTTGTTCTTTACGATCTTTTCATTAATAGATATTTATGACAAATATTTAAAATAATGTTTTTTGTCAGGTTGGCAGCATTACTTAGTTGCACCAGTCAACCGCCTTTCGTGTTATCAGTGGAATTACATTGTTTACGCACTGTGCTCCTTCTATATTATAAGTATTATTCTAAGGCAGAATTGCAGATCCTTGTTCAGGAAGATATTTATGAAAAATTGAGACCGGTTCCAGCCATTACACTTTTTATTAACAAAACACCCCTGGGCTCTTGGTCTATAAAGAATCCCTAGAATCTTGTCTCATACAGTACTACTATACATAGAGATATTATTACTAGAGGGGTCCTATAGGTTAAATTTTGAAACATCGAAAAAGTAACCTGACCACCCTCGATTATAAATATAATCAATTAATCAGTACAAAATTACAATAACTTATATAGTAAAACGTTAAAAATACCAATCAAAACTTAAACAATGTGCGGAAAACCGAAATTAATTAATTAATTATAACCTTAATTCACTCTTGAAGGAGGTTTAGGTTACACAGAGCCCCTGAGAGCCTCATAAAGATATTAACAACACCAACTTCGTCTTTCCACTAATAAGCTTTTATTAACTCCGAGTAGGGCCGGCTTTCGGCTATAATGCCATCTACAGTGCCTAAGCAAAGTAACAATCATAACTTAAGATATATAACCTTATCTTAACACACTAAATAAAAGGTCCAAAAACACAAAGTCTTTTTGAAAAAGACGTTTCCAGAGAAAGGCTATGCCCCCTCTGGTATATATCTCGATGCTACTATACTTTTAACTTCTACTCATATGTATGAACGTCTTACATTTCAAAACGGTCCAATCAACATTTCACGTTTTATGGATTTTTGAGATTGTTGCAAATTTAATACCGCCGGTAAATGGTGTTATAAAAAATATTTTCCGGATGGCACAACTAGACCTAAATATTGAGTTTTGTACCACGTTTCAACACTCTAGCATAAACACACAGAGAGGGAACTACGACGATAAGAGACACACACACAGAAATCCAGGTGAAATTCATGTTTTAAATTTCTTAATACAAAGACGATACTTTTTCTTTACACTCACGGTATAAATGAAGAAAATTAATCATAAAATGTTACCTGTTGAAATCGAGAAAAAGAGATGTAGAAGTTGGACAAAATCACGAAGGTGGCCCTGCAAGGTAGCGAACCGACGGACTGACTGACCGCTGACTCCAGCTGTTCTCTCCTCTCCCCACTCAACTACCTGTTATCTCACCTAACTCTTACTATCTCAGTTCAAGTGTATGTCTATCTCACTCTAACATCGAGTTGATGCGATATCTTGTATTACTACTCCAGTGTTCATTGTAGTAAATATTCACGAGTATTACTAACACACAACACATGAATAGTTGTAGCACTCAGACACTTACACATATTGCATTTATTATCTCTTTTTATCACTTAATTATCATGTTATTATTAATTTGGGTTATTATAACAATAAACACTTAAAAAGAGATTTATTATAATTGATTATCGAAGAATTTTGAGCATTTTAAGAAAAGATTATGTGTCGCGACTATTCATTAATGCCTTTTGTGCAACGCAGGCTGGGGTCAGAGTTATATTAACAGCATAGTTAGTAAATAATAAGTTATTGAGGAGATTCATTGTTCTATGGATGTAACACTGCGGATTTGACGTAGTAATAAGTTAGCAAGGATCTTCAATAAAAGGGATGACCGCATTAAGGAACATTTCGACCACATGGAAGTTGTATGAGATAGAGAAAGGAGCAAACTTACCTTTTCTTTTGTTTTATAAGTGAAAAATAGCGTCAAACGCCGTGGTAGTTTATACTAGGATGTCGAGTTGCTTCTAAACTTCGTTCTTGTTCTCTGATTGTACCAATTGCGTGCTTTAATCATTTGTGCTTTATTGGATTGTTAAATTTTGGACTATACTTCCAAATTTAAGCGTTTTGTTATAACCTTCTTAAGCAATAAACAATGGGAAACCATTGAGAGCTAAGTTCGCCTCTAAAATTTTAAGGACCTGCGCTGTTGAAAATGTGTAAGCATGGCAATTTTTACCAATTGTTGTGCAGTTGTATTTGACGTGTTGTTTCGTGATGAGATTCTCTCTATTTTTTGGTGTTCGGATGGGCGTCACCTTTTTGTATGGCCAAAATCGACAGTGCGTCATCCCTTTATTCAAGATCCTTGTAAATTAGAGACGCATTGTATCGGAAACTCACGTCAGAAATATGTTAAAAATAAATAACGGACCTAAAGGTGCCTTATTTTTTTATGACGTCATTATCCCTGCAATAATGATTTAGCAAAAATTTTGAAAATCATAAAACGCAGAAAAAATTATGTGATCGGATTGAGATTTGGCAAGCATGTAGCCATAAATAAGACTAATATGTGTGCCAAGTTTAATTTCATTATCAGCATTAGTTCAATTTTTATAAAATGACTTGTGTACGTTTTTTTTAAATTTAATTGTAAAAATCGAAAAACAATCCAATAGCGTTGAAATTTAGTATAATTATATACCTTTACGTAATAAATAAGTACACTAAGTTTCGTTTCAATAAGACAAGTATAGGTATCTATGATTGCTGTTTGATCATAAAAACATACATCATTGAGCGTGGTCAGTGCTGTATAAGTGACCGCTGAGAATGAAAAGGATGCATTTACTATCTGAGAAAGAGCGAAGCGAGTCCGAAGACATGTTGCATTATAAATTTAGCGAATTGTATACTCTGAGGACGAGGCATGAAGGATTAGCGTAGCGAGTCGGATGTGATGAATAAAAGATTTGAGGTACCTCGTAGTACCCGAATTTTTTTTAGTGTAACTTTATTATTACGCAAAGAAATCACAATTTAATTAAATATATTTTTTGTTTTAAACTTTCTTATAACCAAACGTGAACCATCGCTATAAAAGACGCGATCAAAGATTATTTAAATATACTACATAATCTTTGGACGCGATGTTTTGGCTGGATCAGTTATTACGTAATCTCACTCGATCGACTAAACAAATACAGTGCAAGAACCGTATTTTAAATGCGTATGGAATACGATCACCTGTTAAATAAGCTGTGTGAACCAAGTTATTCTTTATCGGTCTATATCAATCTTTAACAGTGCCAATTTAATCTCTTTTAATCTCTTCTCTATGAACAGTGCATTATCGTCTTTAATCTTTATTTACTTAAGGTTTGTTGGATACATGAACTTCCAGATCATTGTATCGAACAAACAACCTACACACACTACTCTACTCTGCACTGTTCTTTACACTTATTTGTTCATTTTGGAGCATTCTAGGGTAGAGTAAACTAAGGATTAGATGCGTGCACGAACAGAAAATGGGTAAAAAGTGAGAAAAACCTTCCTGGGTTATCTAATCTAACCTTCCTAGCTAAACAAAATAAAGTAGCAGTACGCATAGATAAAGGATATTATATATGCACGTACAAAAAGTATGGTGAGCAACAAGCAAATGAAAATGAATCACTGATAGTTTATTATGAGCGCAAAACATTTCAAAACAAAAAAATTCGGGTACGGGGTACCTCGGAACTTTTCCTCATCACATCGGATTCGCTATGTTTATCCTCCCTACTTCCGACACGCTTCGCTCCTTCTCAGATAATAAACACATTCGTTTCATCTTCAGCGGTCACCCAGCCAAGAACTGACCATGCTCAATGCTGCTTAACTTTTTTGATCCAACAAAAATCATATATATACTTGTCATATTGAAACGAAACTTGGTGTACTTATTTATTTCGTAAACGTATACACTAGAACCGGATTTCAACTCAATTTTTTTTATTTTGTTAAAATATACCAGTAACTCATAAATTATTATAAGAGTTATTTTCCACCAGAACTTTTTTTCATTACATTACTCAGTCTTTTAGGAGGAGTAAAAAGTGCAGTTTAGAGGTCTTCTTGCCTGAGATTTGTTATGAAACATTGTATGACGTTCTCGAGCATAGTTCTTACCCAAGGTTACTCTAGTGTACACTGGAGTAATGTGCTGAACAAACCTTTGAGGTTTGTTCACAATGTGTTCGTTCACCCTTTGTCAGAAAGGAACCGAAATGACTAATTGACAGACATGAAGACAGCCAAAATTAACAGACAAGTTATAAGACAGTAGACAGAAAAATTACAGAACAGAGTTATATTATTTAAAAATTTGAATTAATACATCAGTATTCTTTTAGAAATCAAGAAAACTCGTTTACATTAAATATTAGTAGTTTATACAACACCCTTGTATACTTGTTGTTGTCTTATTACTATTATGAGGCATTTTGCCATGTAAATAGAAATAATTAGCCAAGAAACACAGCATTCCTAATCACTTAAATTAGTCGCGGGACCACAGACAACAGTAAATCCGAGTCTTGACATTCACAGTGTCAGTGTGAAGTTTTATCTTTCCGATCCCCCATCAGCATAGTAAAAATAAGTAAAGGCTATAAGTTTTTTATGTCCATGGTTGAAAATAGTGGATATCAAGAAAGATTATGCATCCAAAATTGTTCCTAACTTTTATTTTTGTTAACTGATTTAATGTGGAATATTGGGTCAAATGAAACAATGTATCTGATCAATTGACAATAAATTAGTAGCTTTTAAATTATTGAATGCATCTCTGATTCATTTAATTTACATTTATTACAAAAAGTATTTGAGTCCCTCAAAATCTCTTCCCCCCTCCCCTGGTAAAAACAGTAAGAATAGAAATGGAAAAAATATGATTTGTAAATAATAAATAGGATGCTTCAGAAGCCGTCAAAATCAATAACAATAATAAATAAATAAAAACAGTTTTTACTTCAAACAAATTTTTAATTATTAAAAAACTTTACAAAATTAACTAGTTCTCGTAAAATCGTAGACATTCATGTACACTTTTTGTAAGTTGGTGACTTACTTATACAAAAAATAGACAAGGTCTTTTGCATAACTAGTAAAATCTAACTTATCTTGACAATCAAGCACAATGTTACTTTCATAAACAATACAAAAACACAAAATATATTAACAATTAATTACAAACCAATAATACTTTTTCTTAAAAGTAGCAAATACAAAAATCAAGTGATGGTCAAAAAGTAACATCAATATGTCCAAAATAAACAAAAATTAAGTAATTACTAACATATTAAAATAAGATAAAAAGAAACAAATCTCACGAACAGGTACGAAAATGGAAAGATTCAAACAAATATAATGATATCTAAACAATAATTCAACTATTATGTAAATTGTAGTAATTTCTTAAAACTAGATAAAGAGAAAAAGTAGTAGAAGAGATTAAAAAAAGGAATCATAATATAAATAAAAGATAGTAATGAAATTTAATAATAGTAATGAGGTAAAATTAGAAGAAAATCACTTACTACAAGAAAAAATAAATATCTGTGTAAGTCTATCTTTGCTTAAGTACTAAATAAAATAAAAGCTAATGCAATAATATATCCTATTTAATTATTAAACTTTACTCATGTTTTGCTTTAAGCACTTATTTAAATTTATTTGTCTTTAAACTAACTATGGTATGGCTGGCAGTTGTAGGAAATTTCTGGGGGGGGGAGTGTTTCTGCCAATAATTTTGTTACCACACATGTAAATGAACACACTGCTACCACCTATGTAAAAATGAATGCCCTAGTTGAGGTAATGTCATATAGATATCTTTGGGAGGAGGGGGGAACCAATCCAGCAGGAGGAGTTGTTACACACTCCATTAAGAGACTTCTACAGAAAACTATTTTGTCAGAGGGGTGAAATCTGGCTAACCTGGCTACAGGCTTGTAGAGATATAAATGTTAAGAGGCATTACCTTTTACTGATAAAGTTAAGCATTAATAACGATTTAACAAATTTGAAGGAGATAAAAGTCACTTTTATGAAGACAAACTCATTTTAAACTCATTTATTTTACATGAAAGAGAGAGCAGTCAGTGTTGCCAAGGTCAGAACCAGGAAACTTTTTGTCTGTAAAAAGCTTTTGGCAACCCAACTATTTTTTTTCTTCACTAATATGGCTATATTGGACTCTGAAAACTACTAAATATACTAAAGAAGCATATGAAGCTGTTATTTTTTTCTTATATTAATAAATGTTGGACCCCGTTAAATTAAGACTAGAGCTTTTGAACTCTTAGTTTTCAAATAGGTTTACAAAATAATTGAAATAACTAACCAACAATAAATGCATATTTTTAAACAGGTAAGTGAAGTCTATACATGGACAATAGATTTATTATACAATGAGATAAATGTTTATAATGTGTTAAAGAACACAATGTTTACATGTGTAATGTGATGTGTTACACATGTATATATGTATGTATGTGTATATATAATATATATATATATATATATATATATATATATATATATATATATATATATATATAAATATATATATATATATACATGTGTGTGTGTGTGCTAATTTAAAACATATCGTATTAAATTCTGTGAAATAATTGTTATAATAATGCAAATAATAATAAAAAATGGAAATTTCAAAAAAGTCAAATGGTTTTTAAGATTTTGAAAAATACAGAAAAGTGATTATATATTGTCAAGTATAACTTAAGTTTAGTATTGCTATGATTATGTTTCAAAATTTTAGGTTAAAACTTGTTTAATTACCAATAACATTTAATACTTTAAGGGGAATAACACATATAACATGAGAGAATATAAAATTAAAATTGTACACATGAGATGAAGAGGAGAATAAGTCACTCGTTCCAAGTAGTTTAAATTAACTTAGAATTGAAGAATCCCTTAAATCTCCTTTGGATGTGACAAAATATTTCTTATATAATCATAAAAATGTTAGATAAAGATCAAACTAAAAATACAATTAACTGAGAATAGTTTGTTTAAAATTAGAAGAGTAAAAAAAGGTAGCTGCGCCCATACAAAATTTTGAGCCAACTTCCTGCTGGTCTAAGCATATTATTGCCAATAACAATAATTAAAGTTTTTACATACATTGTATATGTATCAATGAATAATGATTTTCAGTAAAGAATTCACCAAAAAATACAGAATAGTTTGAATTTAAAGAGCAATAACAAATTATAAGTAAACAAAAACCCCATAATACCAGAACTTTTTGAAGTAAAACTATGTCAAAATACACAATTAAAGTGTAAGTTACGGCTAATACGAGGTATTAAGCAAAGAGGTGTAATTCAACAGACCTATACTACTAGAGGAAGGACTCGGGAAGAATAGCACAGTAATAAGGGGTCTGGTAGCATGACTATTTCCATAGCATGACTATAACTGTACTTGTCCTCATTCTACAGAGACTAATTGTTCTCTACCCCTCCACAACTCCAATCAGAGCCTAAATTTAAAATTGCACTTCATTTTGAAGTCACATCAAATCATTTTACACAACACAGAAAATTAAAAAATATATGTGATAGATAATGATTAAACCTTTTTAAATCCATTTTACTAGATTTAAGACAAAACAGTAAAAATGCAATATTAACGTAAGATTATAATTAATATAAAAATAAATGTCGGCACCAAAGTACCATTGTGATACCAGGCCATGATAAGAGCTTTTATATCCTTCCTCTAATAGAGCAAGTCTCTTTGGGTATAACACATTCATTAACTTATCAAGTTTTTCCCCAACTTACACTCCACATAGACTAATCTTGTGTATGAGGACAATTAATAATAATTAACAATAATTCCCTCTCTGCAGCACAAGGTGTAAGCTTTTTAGCAGAGAGGTAACCTATGTAAAATATAACTTGCTATGTATTATTGTTGATATATTATTTAATAAATTTATTTATAAAAAAAATATATATAAGATAAATTATCTATTTTACCTCGCATTATACAGCCAGTAAATAATTTCAGGGTCGGTGGGAAAAAGCACATAAGTCATTATTATAATTATTTTAATTATTATTTCATCAAATTGATAAAAAGTTGGGTTTAGTCATAATGTATTTTTACTCATTTATCTTATTTAAAGATATTTTGACTTAAGTGATTTTTACATTCGGTTAAGTCTAAGAAATACTTTAATTATAAAAAAATTGAAAAATTTGACTTATGTGCTCTTTCCCGCAGACCCTAGAATTATAAATAGAACTCAAAAATAATACTAAAATATATTGATAATATTTTAGTTATCTTGTGAGGGATGAATTTACAAGTTGTTAATTAATGTGTTAATCAATCAAGTGTTAATCAATGTGAAATTATAAATAAATAAACAAAACAGAGGAATTTGAATCAGTTTTTTTTTATTATTTTAGTACTTATAGTTAAATTTAGTCTTAAGAAGGTAACGAGCTTTCACTTGAGCAGGATCATAAACAATATATCTGTACAAAAACATAAGGAATAATACTTTCCATAAAGAAGACAAATCTGAAACATCATTTTAACTAACACAGATAAATTAAATAATAAAAATTCAGGCGTGGAGGCGATAAGTTAGGTGAATTTTTTGTGAAATGCGTAATTTCTTGCTCAATAATCCATTACAGGTGTATGATTTATAACCTTAGCAGTAGCGCCTTAAGTTCCATTTAATTTTTCTGGATAGTTCACAGAAAATCTGACTCTAGAGAAGGTACTATGAAGAGAGATTAGAGTAGTTTAAAAAGTGAACATTTAAGTTAATAGCCAACATAGTCGTATAGAACAGAGGTATACAAAGTGTGGTACTGGGACCCTTAGTGGGTCCGTGGATGGATTATAGGGGATTCCCGAGGAAATAATCAAACTATAACAGTAAAATCTGTAAACAGTTAATTACCTGAACAGTCCTAATGCTTTGTGTAAATAATTAAATGTTTTGAAAAATCCATAAATGAAAAAAACACAAACCAAGTTTTCATTGGTAATCAGAAATATTAATCATTCAGTTTTTCTGTTGCCAGTAAGATGATGGAATACCAAGAGGTCGCTGTATTAATTACCGAGATTCTGTCAGTTGTATTTACAAAGACAGAGCATTTATCTTCCTCTCGGTTGAAATAGAAACTATTGAAAATTACAAAAAAAAGTTTTTAGAAACATGAGCGCAATTTTTTTAGGAAACCAGGCAATTTCTATGAATCAATACTGTTAATTAAAAATAATTATGATTTTCAAATTTATCGAATTTGTTCATCATAGACCACAGAAGATGGCTTGAGTAGATAAAGCATTCACTTAATAGTGTAAATTCTCAACTCCTAATAAAAACATAATAATAAAATTCACCCAAAAATATATAAATTTCACAAGCTTTTTCTTTTTAAAGGTTCTTTAACTGCTTCTCATGCTGCTATTCAAAGTGTTCGTTAAATGCAGGAATGTTAACACTAAGTGTAGATTGATGAAAGGGGGAGAGTGTGACAAGAAGAACATACAGTCTGCCAAGAACCATTTATTTGAAATGGGGGGGTCCACTGGACTCTGATTTTTGTGTAACTCTGATATAGAAGTTTTGGTAGAGTCTATAGTTAAACTCAGAAGTGATGCTGTAAGTTAATATACGAGCCATTAAGTGAACCTTGGTGGATGAGAGGTTACCTTGAAGACCAGCTAGTAATGGTCTATGATTCCATCATAAATTATCTGGCCACAGGTTTTGATGCATGATTGTGTAAAGGGTCCTTACACCTACAGGGAGTTTGTAAAAAGTCTCCTACAGAAATAGTTGCTGGATCATTGATCATATGGTTCTCGTCTCTCCCTCATTACCATTAAATAAAATCTACACTTATCACTACTTGAAAGATGATAAGTGTATATCCTATCCACATCCTCTTTAAGATAACACATCCCAACAGACTAGAAAAATGTTGGGTGATGATCTATGTATTGACCATGTCAGATAAAGCCTAACATATATGTCATCTATTGAGATCATGTATCTTTAGTTTTGATACTTAATCAAATAGAAAATCAGAAATAAAACCACAAAATTGAAATTTTCTGTACAAATAAAATAATATGTTTAACTATTTTTGCAAATGCACTAATAAAATTAATAGAAAATTTAGTTGTAGTTGTTGAATGGTCAGTGTAAAAAGGATACTCGTTATATAGGAGTGATGTGTTTTCTTGAGTGATTTTGACACCCTTGCCGACGGGGACCTCTAAACCACAGTCTAGTTTAACAGAGTGCTCAGGGTTTGGAGCAGTTCTGCCAATACCTTTAGTACTGTGTTTACCTGGGGGAAGCTTCTCTACGTATTCCGCATGAGTTCTCTCATACCTGTAAAAGGAAAATCATTTAAAATTTGTACAAAACATAAAGGTTTTATAGGAACATAGGAACTAGACAATATTCAGGGAAATAGACTGACAAATTAGGAACTAGGCTCCCCTCTCTTATATTAATGACATCATAGAAAAACATGGGTCAGTCCACAAATGGAAATAGACTGACAAATTAGGAACTAGGCTCCCCTCTTTATATTAATGACATCATTAGAAACATGGGTCAGTCCACAAATGGAAATAGACTGACAAATTAGGAACTAGGCTCCCTCTCTTATATTAATGACATCATAGAAAAACATGGGTTAGTCCACAAATGGAAATAGACTGACAAATTAGGAACTAGGCTCCCCTCTCTTATATTAATAACATCATATTAAAACATGGGTCAGTCCACAAATGGAAATAGACTGACAAATTAGGAACTAGGCTCCCCTCTATTATATTAATAACATCATAGACAAACATGAGTCAGTCCACAAATTGAAATAGACTGACAAATTAGGAACTAGGCTCCCCTCTATTATATTAATAACATCATAGAAAAACATGGGTCACTCCACATAAAACTTTATAAATTATAAATGAGAACTGTTCTGGCCGCAGAAGTGGTTGAGTCAAGTCCGACTCAGAGTTCTTTGTTGTGGCATAAAATTAACAAAATAATTATGTTTTTTAATAAAGTAATTAAGTGGAGAGACTCTTTTATTTATCATTATACTATGAACTCCTCTAGTGCTACTGTTTTGAATAACAAAATAAATTATTTCATATCCAGACAGAATACGAAGATGTAAAGTTTAATGAGTAGTCTTTATGGAGTAAAAAATAGTATAATATGTTATATGACTGTGAAGATGGCCTTTTTTACCGTGGCGACTATATTTACTGTCGAGCAAAGCGAGAGTGTAAAAGGAGCCCAGGTAAAAAAGCCATTCCCAGTCATGTAGCATATGCTATTTTTTTCGGGCGCAGTAATAGCAAACAAATATTTAGAAGAAAAACAGTATAATGTATTAAAATTTGCCAGTACACTTCTTTCGATTGACTTATTGGCCAAAAGTTTTAAATCTGGTTACGTATTTTTAATGTCTCAATCACATACTTGATTGTTATACACTTGATAGTAAATGATTAATAACTCACTTTCCGAAAGTAAAAAAAATTCATTAACAAAAAACGTTCAATTATTTATTTCAAAAACAAAAAAAGGTAAGAAGAACAAGGAAGGTAATATTATAACCTTGTAGTACAAACTACAAGCACCCACCTAGTGGACATTGGAGGAACTTCGCCAGTGACAGTAAACAACCCTTTTACTGTAGCCATTTATTAATTTATAAAATATTAACACCAAGTATCTCAAGCAAATTACAAAATCAACAGACATTTTTAGCATCATGTCACACTTCAGTCCACTTTCACTAAACAAATTTTCCAACTCAACATAATAATCTAAAAATTATTAATTAAAGAAAGAAGCAGTCCAACATGTTAAGTCAGGGCATTTAAAAGAGAAGCAAAGAAAAAAAAGAAAATAAGCCAACAGTAAAAAAAACTATGAAACTGTCGCAGACGGTAAAAAACTCATTTCACCAACTTTTTTGGGGATGTAAAATGCCTACTTTACAGCCATCTGAAAAAAAAAACTTTTTATTCTTTAGGACTAAAAATTACATTTTCTCCCTAGGGAGTTAATTATAATAATACCTATAAATGATGAGGTTAGAACCCCAAATCTTATAAGATAAAGGTAATTTTTGATTTTTGAGAGTGGCATTCCATAAATTTACATGGGGACAAGAAATTTAAAAAAAAAAAACATTTTTTTTAGGCAGGACCTCCAGAATTGGTAAGAGGGATATATTACAAAATCCATTTTAGGTAAAAAGAAATTGTTTAGAGCAATATTTTTTTTGAGGGTGGCATCACCCAAAAACACCCCATTTTTTGGGGGTGGCAACACCCCCCAAAATACATAAGGGGACCTGATATAAGAATAAAAAAATAATGAAAAAACATTAGCATCTGGAGATAACAGCTTGTATGCAACTCAGGAGTAAAATGATATTATTGCCTTGAAAGTTAATTGATATAACTCCCTCAGCTTTGCCTGAAGAGTTACATACATAAATCCTCAGCTTCACCTCAGGAGTTAAATGCTTTGTTTCTCTTGGCTTCCCCCTTAGGAACCATCTTACTTCCGGGAGAAATATTGACATTCTTTAGTCACTTGATCCATAAATAACTATTGTTTGGTATTTATTTATTTCTAGTTTAGAAGCTAAAATAGATTTTTCTAAAGTTTTATCAGTTCTCCCCTCAGACAGTTTGACTCAATTTCATACCTACTTTGATAGCACTCAGCTTTTTAGCCAATTTCCATCAGAAAAATTATGCTTATGATGTTGTTCAAATGAAGGGCATGGAAAAGGGGAGATAACTTCCACTAGTTTATATGCTGGGTTACACTTTGACATTAGGGTCTTCATGCAAACACAAAACTTACAGCAAATAAAAGTTGAAAAATGTTTGTCAAAAAAAGAAGAAAATCAAACTCTCAGAAAAGAAAATATACGAGAAAACTTACATTTCACCCAAAGCAACTTCACATAGGAGGAGTAGACCAGTATCATTGCCCCTAGATGTCATACAGTAGTTGGCTGATTTAGATACCATGTCGGCAAAGTAAATACCTTTACCAAACATATAACCAGTAGTAGGAGCTTCAGGAGGTGCAATCCTAAGACCCTGCAAGGATAAAAAAAAACTCATTGGATGCATAGATTAAGCACAACAAATCAAATTAACAAGATTTTATAATATAGTATTGGCATTTTTCCAAAAAAAAAATTTTTTGCTCATAAAATTATTAATTATGTTTAAAAAAATATATTAAGCTATAAAAAAACATTTAATTTAATTTTAAATAGTCAAAATAAGCATTCAAAGAAGAGGAGAGGGGGAATGGGTGAGAGAGTAGGGTGAAAACAGAACGTTCTAAAGGTCGGGTCGTTTAAGGTACAGATAAGAGTTTTAGTTAGAAATATTGAAAGGTCAACAGTTGCTTACAGTTCAATAGAAAGAAGACTGAAACAAAACAATTCAGATTTCCAGGTAATACAATGCTTAAGGAACATGATGACTACAGCTGTCAGTATCATCTTGTTGACAGTATAGAATAAACTCTTATGAGTGTTGCTCTAGTGAATATTGTACTGCACGGCGGTATTCTTACGTCTGACGTCACAAAAGCAGACGAGGTCGTTTTCCCGCCAAAAGAACATGTTAAAATATATATTTCGTTTTTTTGCTGTATCATCAAAAGTATAAGTTTTTTCATTCTAATATTTAACAGGGTGTTCTTTTATATGATGTTCTTAAAGATAATGCAATAAAAAAAATTGTGCAAATACTCTATTGTGTTTTTGTTAGTATTGAGGCTGTGAACATACAATGAAATCTAGGTAGCATAGACACCATATGTAAGAAGGATAGTTAAATAGCTTTAATTGCCATGGCAACTATTTAACTTCAGTTGGTAGCCCCTTCATCTCTTAACTGGACGGTTAAAAGTATAATCACAGAGTAGTCAAACCTCCTGCTACGATGGCTGAAAGTAAGAATGTCCTGCCATCTTAGAGACTCCATCTCCTCTTCGTGTAGGGTTCCAGATCCAAATATTTGAAACCTGAGCCTTCCAAACCCCTCACACGTTGCCAAATAATGATAGGCTGTTTCTTCCTCATTGTCTTCTCATATTGGGCTCTCAGGCACATTCATTAGGGCTAAATGCCAATTAGGCCTGCACTGATTACTCCAACCTAGACTTACTCAGGTCAAGAAGCCATCTAGATTTCTATCTGTCCAACGTTGGACACTTTTAAAACTTTTTAAAATATGACTTAAAATGGTGATACGTTTTCAGAGTGCTTGTTGAGACTGACAGTTATTAGAAGTTATTCACTCTTTCAATGAGACCTCTAGTTTTGTCCAACCTGCTGATGACAGAGTTAAGGCAAAACCTGTCCAAGGATATTCATATCCAACAGCTAATATTGATAGTGAAATGAAATCTTACCTGTGATAAAATACCAACATAGTTGGTAAGCCTGGAACCATGCCATAAAAGTTTTCTGTTGTGAAGTTTCTTAAATGGTTTAAACCTTTTCTCTTCACCTTGCCTTTGAATTTTAAATACCTAAAAAACATTAATTAAAAAGAGTTCACAAAAAAAGATAATTCCCTGTTTAGAGTATAATAAATTAAACCATTATTTTAAAAAAAAAATATCAAGGGAGAAAACGTCAATAAACATAACATCTTAATGAGCTTAATTAAATAGTTGAAAAATAAATTGAAATGGTAAAATAAAAGAAATTAACTAAAAATAATTATTTAAAAGAGGGACAGTAAAAAAAAATTATACTAAAGAAGAAATTAAAAAAATATTTTTCAATAAATCAAAAAATACATTGGAGGCAGCTTTGTGATTTAAAAGCCTCAACCACTAGGGTAACTCTACAGAAAGCTTCTGTTGGTATCACTTATAGGTATTTTGATAAAAAAACAACCTCATAAAAATTTTCTAAAAGCTTTAATAAACTACCAAACATACTTAGTATGATTTATCAGTATTCTTATACTTAGTATGATTTATCAGTATTCAGCACCACATAGATTATTACTAGAGCTATCTTATTATATAGATCTGAATGAATCTAAATATTTCTGTAATTATAAAATAAATTTAGATACTCATTATACTTTGTTATTCCAGACACTGCTGATGGTTTTTAAGACCGAAAGTAAGCTTTCGGTCTAAGTTATTGTGGAGAGACTGTTTTCTTTCAATTCTTAAAATAAAATTTGGTTTTAAAATTTCAAAATTTTTATTGACAATCCAAAAAACATGTGATTCCTTCAAGCTGACACCAGGATATTTTCCTCAAACCTATCTAACTGACCAGACTAAAAACAACTACAAAATTACAACATACCTCTTCGATTTCAAGTTTGTACATCTTATGAGTATCTGCATGTGTATTTTTAACGTATTTATGAATCAGTTGATACTCTTCAGATTCTTTATGAATAACATCGATGTGAGTGTTAAGTTTAGCATAATGTTTATCGATTGGATGCGTTTTGTCATCGCCATCTCCACTCGACTCTTTCAGAATGCTGTAAGCCGTTTCCATCTCTAATAAACTTTCTAACATTTCAATTTTATTGTTGATGATTTCTTTGTTGTCGAGTAGAGGAGGGTTATCCATGCCAAAATTATGTGGAATGAGAGTGTAGAAACGATTAGTCGCGTCTATGACAACAGCCGGCTTAATATCTCCATCTTTCTTTTGGAGTTCACTTAGAACAGAGAATGCCTTTTGAATCTGCTTTCTACTTAATTTACCAAGTGGCATTTTTTCTAAATCTAACTGCAATAAAAAAATTCTGATTACTTATCACAAAATAAATAATAAAATTTAAAAAACAAATCCTCTAAATGGTTAAAAACTAACACTTTAAAAAGACTATTTGATGCAGGACAGTTTGTTATGATTATTATGCATTATGTTAATTATGATTATTGTTATGTTATTAAGTTCATTATGATTAATAGAGCAGATTTATACAACTATTAAACTGATCAACTGTATTAATTACTGACTTAAATAATGATAATCCTTCGAACTGACTTCACCAATATTCCGAAGAAATATTTGAGAAGAAAGAAGAGTTGACACAATATAATTGTGCGAGAGACACAATTGTATTGTGTCAATTATTCATATTTTGCAAAACTAGGTAGTATTAAATGATATAAGAAAGAAGAGCACTAATGCTAGATGTTATGACACAAGAAAAGGGGATCTACAACAAATAAGTCGTAATAAATAATATATATCGTTATAATAAATAATATATATCGTTATAATAAATAATATATATTGTTATAATAAATAATATATATCGTCATAATAAATATATATGTTCACAGAAATGTTCCCATTTTTTAAAATTCATTAACTCCCTTGATTTTGTTTCATTCTAATAAAATATTTTATTTTCATTATCAGCTATGAATTCACTATTTTATATTTATTCTATCTCTTAAATTAATCTAATTACAACATATTGATTTATATTATACTTTTAATAAGATTGTTTATTATTTCATTATTATACTTTAAGAAAAATTATATTAATTAATATAATACAATTTATTTGACTATTTATATCATATAAGTAAACCAGACTAATAAAAAAGTAAACTTAATTAAACCTACTAAAGTAAAGATAAGACCCAATTACTAATTAAATAATTAAAATTTAAAAATTGAAGTAAAGATTACAAACCTCAAATTCCATCATAACTTTCTTCATCTTATCAACGTCAAACAATAAAGACACAAGTTCTTGAACAGAGTCGTGTAATTTTGAAGGAACCTCTGATTTCAATCCAATTTTTAGGTCTTCACTCTGAAAAAAAAAATTATTTTGATAGAATATAAATATTGTTGATAATATAGTTTTTACTTTTCCTCATTCATACTGTAGATATATAGGAAAAGTATTGTGTTCATAAAAAAATCTGAAACCGGGATGTCACCGGAATTATTTGTTTACGGTGTTTTTAAGGTCTCCAGAGTAGTTTTCGCAAAGTTGTCTGTGTATGTGTCTGTCATCATCGAAGATCCCAGTGTATTTATGCTAGAGAGTTAAACAATGTACAAAATCCAGTCTACAGCTGTAGTTGTGCTATTCGGAATATAATTATTTATGACGTCATTAAATAGCAATAATGATTCAGCAAAAATCATTTAAGGAAGAAAAATAATGTGATCAGATTGACATTTAGCACCCATGTAGCCATGTATAAGAATAACAAATGTGCTATGTTTCATCTCATTATTAGCATTAGATCAATTCTCATCACATGACTTGTGTACGATTTTAAAAAATTGTAAAAATTCGGAAAATAACCCAATGAAGTTAATAATTGGTGCAAGTTTATACTTAAAAGATTAGCTAATTTTTTGTATAATAATACAAAAATGTGTCATAGTAAAAACATATATTTATTCATATCATTTGATACTACCGAGTTTTGCAAAACATGAATAGTTGACACAATATAATTGTGCGAGAGACACCTAGGAAATGTAACAAGCAAAATGCAACAGTTCCTAGATGTAGCATTGCATTTTGCTTGTTACATTTCCTAGGTGTCTCTCGCACAATTATATTGTGTCAACTATTCATGTTTTGCAAAACTCGGTAGTATCAAATGATATATGTTTTGCTTGCCATGCATGATGGCGGTAAGAGAGCACCGTTTGTCTCTGGTAAGTACTTCACATTATATTCTTCGGAATTAATTGAAGGTCAGAGTGAGTTCAGGCTCTGTCGGCGCCCTGATGAGTTAGACGTAACGAAACAGAGTGGGACATGACATTATATCGAGCCATCAATGATGACGAATGTCGAATAATGGAACAGTTCCCAGATGTAGCATTGCAATTTGCTTGTTACATTTCCTAGGTGTCTCTCGCACAATTATATTGTGTCATATATTTATTTAATACTTGAAGCATGTGTCCCCACTGTCCTAATATACCTGATAGTCTGATTCATTTTATAAATCACTGTCCTTTTTTCAATCCTCACAGAGCCTATTTACTTTCATTCTTCCCAACTGAGTCCATGTTTAATTTATTTTGTATTAATTCTAAGTTTCAATTTAAGTTACTGTTTCTTACATTAGACAGAATGTTAGCTTCTAAAGTAGTTTATTAATTTATTTATTTTTTCTAAAGAGAATATCATTTAATTTTTATTTCATTCATAAAACTTGCATAAATAATTATTTTTAAAAGTGCCCCGTTTCCTTTTTCTCTTTTCTTCATCTTTTTCTTAGGATCTATAAATCCATATACTTATCTATAAGTTAATCGAGTCTAAATATATAATTTCATTTCAAATTACTATGCTTTGAAAATTTTGTATGTTATAATATGAACATCTTTTGTAAAGAATATGTAATTCTTAAAACAAATAATGGGTCTAGGGTTCATACCCCACATCCTCCTCTCAATTTATATAAGCTTTGTTCAAATATATATATATATATATATATATATATATATATATATAATATATATATATATATATATATATATATATATATATATATATATATATATATATATATATATGTACATATATATATTACTTCTTCAAGTACATTCTTAAGTATAACTTAAGAATATACTTAGAGTGTTACAGTTGCCACCAACACTTGAGGCTGTGACAGGGTTATCCCTGATAAGCCACAAGGCCCTTACACAGACATTATTATTTATAAAGTTTTGATAAAATAATTGTAACTGGTCCTACCTCATCACTGTAAGAAACATCCACAGGATAGTATAAACCAGGCTGTTTCTTAAAATTTTCTTTATCTTCAAATTCATTGCCAGTCTTATCATTATAGTGAAAATTAAATTCTTTCTTGGCATTGTCCAAAGAACTATAATTTTCTGTTTTAGAGCCACCAATAGTAGTACCTATACGACCCCAGGCACGAAAAACGTAGTATCTGTGAAAATAACAAGATAAATATATAACTTATAGCAGATAAATTAATTAAGATATTATTATATATTCAATCTTATCCGAGGCCGAGCAGGTGGTGTAGTGGTACACGGCCAATACACAGAATGAATGGACTTTAGTCATGGTTCAATCCCAGCAAGGGCCTCTAGGATTTTTATGAGAGGGATAAAAATTCTGCGTACCACGTCCTTCAGAAGGGACGTAAAGCTGGTGGTCTCAAGCCTGTGCGTTGTCAGGTACTCGATAAAGATCCCTTACTCTACATGAAACTGGGTATAGGCAAAATTTCGGACCCTCATTGCAGATTCATTATAATACTATACTGTTTCTGCCTTGTAGTTTAAAGTGTGTGGAGGTTTGGTTTAACAGTGAGAGCACGTGTTGTTCCCAGTTTTCACTTGACTATAAGAGTCAGTGAAAATATGTATGATTGCTTGAAAAAGCATGTGAGGAACCATAGAAATTCACGGCTCTTCTGTCTAGATCAGATGAATATACCTACACTTGAAATTAAAAGGAGTAGAACACTATCTTAGGGAGCTGGCAAAAAGGCCCAACAACGTGGCCTACTTGCCTGGTAGTTACTACCACTCCCCCCTACTACTATCACTATCCGAGGCCGAGAATCAAATTTAAGTAAAAAATAATGGTAGGATTGCCAACACCTTTTTACAGACCAAAAGTTTCCTAGTTCATAACTTGGCGACACTAAATGCTTACTCTCTCAAGTTAAATAAATGTGTTGAAAATGAATATTTCTTTAAAAAGTGACATTAACCTCTAGAAGTTAATGTGAGGTTATAATTTTTACGAGCTTAACACCTCATAACAATTATATCTCTGTGACGTCACCTCAACTAGGATACTAATAGATTCAATTTCCAATAAAGTGGGTGTTTAATCATTAAAATCGGATAACTACAACCAAAGTTATGGCTTTTTAAAAAAAAACCAAAAAAAATTGTTAATTTATGCAAAGTCAGCCAATTTTTTTGAAAAAATATTGGCTTTTGTACAATTTTTTTGGCCATTTAACCAATATCATAACTTTAGTTGTGCTTATACAATTTTGATGAAAAAACACTCGTTTTAGAGGATATTTTATCAGTTTTCAAAAATGTTCTCTTCCTGTTTTACACATGACCCACCAGGAACTACTTATTACAAGAAAACTGGAATTTGTTACATTTCTTTAATATTTTCAGTGAGCTCAAATATATTCAGGACACCACGCAGGATAGGCAGACTATGCTTTTTCTTTATGATGTAAGGAAATATTAAATATACAGGAAAATTTGGTTTAAATTAACACAAAACAGTCACATTTTTAGGCCTGGCTCTTGGACTATAACAGATATAACATAAATCAAGAAATTTGATATCAATAAGGCGCGGTCGAGTATCTAGAACGTTGGATCACCAACAAACTTTTTTTATAATTTTTTTTTCAAAATTTTCAGTAATTAGCCGGATTTGTGATAAATGAAGCCTATTTCCGTAATCTGCATGCTCTTTTGGTTAATCTCAAAGAGTATTTACATTCACTCAACGATTTATTTTAAATCTAACTTGGTACATACATAACTACTGTTAGACGTCAATATTTTGTGTTATATTTTGACATGTCAACATTGACGTCTAACAGTAGTTATGTATGTACCAAGTTAGATTAAAAATAAATCGTTGAGTGAATGTAAATACTCTTTGAGATTAACCAAAAGAGCGTGCAGATTACGGAAATAGGCTTCATTTATCACAAATCCGGCTAATTACTGAAAATTTTGAAAAAAAAGTTATAAAAAAAGTTTGTTGGTGATCCAACGTTCTAGATGTTCGACCGCGCCTTATATAATATATTATCAACAATATAGAGTACAACTCATTTATTGGTACTTCTAACTAATACAGAAATAACTGCATATGCATCAAACACATTCATGAAAACCTTCATGAATTTCTTGTTTTTTTTACATAAAATTTAAACTTGGAGCATAAGGCCAGTGTATTTTGTTAGTAAGGAGATGAAGAAAACCCTTTTCACAATACATAAAAGTAGAATATTTATTTTAAATAATAATACTAATAAATAAATGTTTATTATTATTAAAGCCATACAAAACACCAAAATCTCTCCACAAAATGACATTTGTGGAGAGATTTTGGTGTTTTGTATGGCATTATGAGTTAACTCCATTACTCAGTATCTTAGTTATATTTATTATTATTGTTATACACAATATATGCACAGGCAATAGTTCTAAACATACACTGTTTTTAAGGCACATGATTGTTTCATCTTGTATTACAAGTGCTTTGCTGATAGGGTAATCAGGTTTTAAATAATAAATAATAATAATAAATAAATAAAATCTTTATTATGTTTAAGACCCTTTTTGGGTATACATTCATCATTACATACAATACAAAGATATTCACACTGGATATTCACTCCTAGATTTTGAATATATCTTTTTTTATTATCTTTGAAAAATTCATTTAAACTATAGTAGGGATTATCAAGTAAGTAGTCCTTGACTATTTTATAAATTTGTCAATTCCTGGTTTTTAACAGCAATCGTTTAACTTATTGTACATTTTAATGCCTAAATGGCCAAATCCTACTTTAGATTTATTTAGTCGGTGGCTACTTCCTTTCAAATCCCTTCTATTCCGAGTGTCGTAACTGTGAACCTCTTCATGCGTGTGTGAATTGACTGCTATTACTTTTTACATACTTCAGGCATGTATAAATATATAAATTGATAACTGTAAGTATTTTAAGTTCTCTAAAGAGAGATTTGCAATGCTCATATCGATCTTTTCCAGCTATTATTCTTATTACTTTTTTTTGCTTCTTAAGTATTTCCTCTAAATTGACATGCCCCCACACAGAATACCGTAACTCATCTTACTCTCGAATATCGCATGATAGGCCATCTTCAGGTAAGTACCTTCTATATACATTTTCAATTTATACATGATATATACAGTGGATGACAACTTCTTCTCTAAATATGAGACATGGTCTTTCCAACTTAGCTTGCTATCCATATAAAATCCTAGAAATTTATAACTTGTTTAGGATCTTTCTTTCTGAGCGAGAACTTTATTATCTGTGTCTTATCTTGGTTCATTACAAAACCATTAAAATTGAACCATTTTTTGGCCTCATCAACAAGATGATAAAGTACTTCTTC
Organism: Microvelia longipes; assembly: GCA_018340805.1. Taxonomy (NCBI): domain Eukaryota; kingdom Metazoa; phylum Arthropoda; class Insecta; order Hemiptera; family Veliidae; genus Microvelia; species Microvelia longipes. The sequence goes on from JACMZG010000061.1 coordinate 41,809, forward strand.
AGCTTCTCCTTCATGTCCACTTGAAACCAATATGTTGTCATCATCTGAATAGCAAACACTCTTAATTGAAGCTTTATTTTATCTGATTTATTTCTTTTTTTGCTTTTTTTCTATTTCATCATGTTTTTGTTTCAGGTACGATGGTAGATCATTCATATCTATTATAAAGGCTGTGGCTCCAAGATGCGTTCCTTGTCCAATGCCAAGCTTAACTAGCTGTGGCGATGAAGTCACACTATTCAAAACAACTTGCTGCCTTCGACCGGTTCCATAGTTTTTTAACATTGCTAACGCTTCATCTTCAATATGATAATACTCAGCCTTTTCTTCAAATATATCATGTGGCATAAGATCGAACGCCTTAGAGAGGTCACAACATGCCATTATTGTGATCTCCTTATTCTCAAACCCCTCAATGATGGTCTCTACAGCTGACTGTACAGCACTTACAGTTGATCTTTTACTCCTATACGCATACTGTTCATTTGCAAATAAACTATTTCCTTCAAAATGTTGCTGTGTGTCTTTATTTATTATTACTTCTATTATCTTCCCTATAACAGGTATAATAGCTACAGGTCTGTAGTTACTTACTATTGATGGGTCACCTTTTTTGTAAACAGGTACGACTCGCGACAGTTTAAAAAGCCTCAGGGAAAATACCCTCTCTCAAAGACCTGTTAACAATAAAAGTTAGAGGCTCAATGATAATAGGTGCCATCTTCTTTAAAAGATTTACAGATAAGCCATAAATATCCTTACTTTCTGAATTTTTAGTTTGTTAACTATCCTGAGAATATCTGTGGCAGATACACCGTCTTTACCAAATTTTGAAATTTTTCTGCATTATGATTAACTGTTTTTACAGCCTAAGAGACTTATCGGTATCCTTATTAACCTGTAATGCAGTTTTGTTTACTGATGATATAAAATAATCATTCACATACCCAGGATCAACATCTAGGCAACTGTTTGTCTTCTTTCCCTGAATTGAGTTCATGATTTTCCATGATTCCTTTACTTTGTTGTTAGCCTTATTAATGCGTTTAGTATAATGCTTCTTTTTTTCACTTTTCAGGGCTTTTCTATACTTTCTTTTTTCCTCTGCATACACCTGTTCAAAATTTTTGCCATAGGCTTGTTTGAGGTCAAATAACATGAGAACATATTCGTGCATTTCTTTTAATTTATTATTATACCAAGGGCTCTGGTTAACTCTCTTCTTATTGCTCACTCTCCTAAGGGGAAAACATTCTTGATAGTTCCACATTAACTTGGCCATGAAATTCGATACTTGAGTATTTAAGTCATTTTTCATAAATATTGATTGCCAATCCGTGACAGTTAGACCAAATAAGAAAGATAATATTTGATCTTCCGAGTACGTTCTTTTCCAAATGTATTCTGTTTTAACCTTGGTATCTGTTTTCACATTGATTAATAAATCAAGGTGATCAGAGAGTTGTCCTGATATCTCATACGATATACCTTCTGATAGATTTGAAAAAACATTATCAAGGCAATTTTTGCCTCTCGTTGCTTCGTTAATTAATAATCTCATGTCATATTCTAAAAACAAATTAATAAGAGTTTCATTTTCCTTCTTATTGATATTAAATTTATAGTTAAAATCCCCACAACAGATCACATACTTCTCTCTGGCAGACAAAGAATCCAGTGCTTTGGACAGAATATTAATAAAACTTTCTTTATCTCCCTTGTCTGATCTGTAACATGCTAATATAATAATATTTTTGTCAATCAGTTCTACGCACGATAACTCACCATTCATTTCCTCTGAGCCGACACTGATCTCTTTAGATTTGATGTCATTTTTAACATAGATAAGCGTGCCTCCGTGTTGCCTATCATGTCTACAGTAATATGATTTCACATCATACCCGTCAATCGTATTAATTAAAGCTATCTCGTTCTCCACCGCCCAGTGTTCAACTATCACAGCTACATCTATTCCTTTGTTCTTCAATGTTATTTCAAAATCTTCTATTTTGTTCTTTAGGCATTGAGCATTTGCATAATAAATACGTACATTTTTACTGAGACCCTTTATCTTTTCTCGGGTAGCTCGGTCGGCGTCGCCATAAAAAAGGCCTCACCATAACGTGAGTAGGCCAAAACTCGGGTTCTAGTAGGTTTTCAGACTCGTTTTGATCAACCCCAACTTTGAAAGTTGGATAAGAAAGGTTTTTGTTTAACGGAACGCATAAAAAACGTCAGCTTTTGGTATTCGTTTTTTTTATGTAATCAATAATATCATCTTTTGATGTTCCTTCGGCCACTCTACTTACATGTATGTATGTTTTCGGCGGTAATGGGGCTACTCCTATCAATTTATTTTCACTATCGCTAGCTTGACCGATTATCGCTTTTTTCATTTTCACCATCTCAGACCACTTATGCTTTTCGTTTTTATTTTTAACCTGGTTTTCATCATCCTTTGTTTGATTTTTATCATTTTCTTTTTCGTCAAATTTGACATTGTTTTCTTTTTTTCCACTATCATCTGTTTTCTTATCAGGAACAGGTTTGTTCTTTTCGTCTTTTTTGTTTCTTGCAACACTGTTTTGTCCTTGATTATTTCCCGCTTTTTTTTCGTATTATCAATTTTAGAATCTTTTTAATTTCTTCGTCTTCTTGTCCCGATTTTAAAACTTTTGATTCTGCTACTTGATTTCTACTGTTTTTTTTTTCAAGTTCTTGATTCTGAAGGAAAATATCGTGTTGATTTTTATCCAAATTTTGTAAACTTGTTCATCACAGTGGTTTTGGATCAGTGCATTGAGGTTTTTTCGTGTTTTCTTATTGTTCCTCTTGATGCTTTTACTTCCGACAAACATTCACTAAGCACCGATTAATTGATTTAGTTAAACTTTCATTACATGATCCACACGGATATAAAAGATATCGTTCAGTTCTCTTAAGTTCCAAAGTTCTCTTCTCGGTCGCTGACACTTCAATACAGTCTACATGGCATTTTTTCGAGCAAAAATCACAAGTAACACCATCACTAGGTTTTACGATCTCTAAATACACTTCAGACATAGAATTTATCATTTTTTGCAAGTTTATAAACAATTAATTGTGAAAAAATTACAGAGCAAGACGTGTCTGATATCTTATCACTCTTATCACATCTTAAAGGGTAATTTATTCACAAAAATAATAAATTAGAAGCTTATTACTTTTCCTCATTTATACCACAGGTATAAGTTAGGTTTTGTTACCGGGAATTTATTGGAATAATCTGTTTCAGGTGTTTTAAAAACATTCTGAGTTGTTTTTACAAAGCTGCCGGTCTGTATGTACGTGTGCGTCTGTCAAAGATTGGTTTATGTACCGAATTTCAACATTTAGCATAAAAACACTACGAGCTACAATGATAACACATACAGACAGACAACTTTGTAAAAACCACTCGGGAGGTCCTTAAAAATGCTAACACAAGTGATTGGACCAACTTTCATTAAATTAATAAATTATTCACTTTATCAAAACAAAAAGATCATCAGAAAAAATATGTACAATGAATTTAAATAATATTTAAAAATCAAACTAACTTTTTTGCACTCGAGTGGTCATTAACCAGGAGTTGGAGTTTATAATAACTATTGACTCCTTTTTGAAGTTTTTGAGGGAACTGTCCAAGGTCCCTAAATAATCCTTGTAGATAGATGCAATGCCAACTAAACCAGAGTCTGGGTCCACAGCAAGGCCATCCTTTACCTGAAGAACTTGCTTAGTGGGTACACTCTTTGTATAAACACCTGGAAAATTACAAAAGGAGTTATTAAGGGGATGCATGCTTTACAGGTAGGGAGGCACACTGCCCCCGCCAAGCATACTACTGACCACCGCATACTACTGACCTTTACTTAAGAAAGAAACTGCCTCCAGATACTGATGTACCGCTTTGCTGACGATGTTTCATAAAAAATTAAAGAAGTGGTTCACTTTAATAAACTTTGAACAGCTGCTAATCAGTTCAAGAATCATTCTTAATTGGGCAATGAAAACAAAATAAAATTCAATTCACAATCAAAAGCTTTACTTATTACACGAAAACGAGAAAAGCAGAAACCAAAAATCTACATGATGGACAAAGAATTAAGATGGTGAAGAATTTAAATATTTGGGAGTCATGCTTGACTCTAAATGGAGCTTTAATGTTCATGTTAATAGACTTGCAGAGAGATGCACTCAACTAATATATATGCTCTCCAAGTCAGCAAAAATTAATTGGGGATTAGGTCCTAAGGCTCTGAAGACAACTACAAGGCGCTATTCTACCTTTGATCTCTTTGCAGCTCGTATGGGACCACGCCTTAAAACGTAAATATAATCAAAAAAAGCTAAATCAGTTCAACGCTTGATAGCTATTCGCATTACAAGAGGAATACAGAACTATTCTTATGAAGGAGCATGCCTGGTTGCCAACTTAACTCCAATTTGTTTAGAAATAGTGGAGGCATGTCATCTTACCAAGCTAAAACCAGAAACTTGTACGAAAAGAGCTAGAGGTAAGTAAAATGNTTATGTTTCCATCCTCACTCTTTATTACATCGGTGATTTTTCCGATTCTCCAGTGTTGTCTGGGACGGTTGTCTTTGTCTTCGACCAACACTACATCGTCCTTTTCAGGAGTTTTTCCATTAGATGCGCAAAATTTTTGTTTTTCTCTCAGACTAAGTAAGTATTGTTTCTTCCATATCTTCCAAACTTCCTCCAAAAGTAAGTTTCCTTTTTTCCATTTTTCTAAAATGCTAGTTTTGCTCGAGTCAACCAAATTATCGCAACATCGCAAATCTGCTGCTCGGATGGTTAAGAAGTGAGCGGGAGTTAATGTTTCTACTCCGTCTTCTCCAACGTAAACCAACGGTCTAGAATTAACGATCGCTTCGATTTCAGTCAAAATAGTAGATAGTTGAAAAATGGAAAGATATCGGCGCCCTAAAGAAACCTTTAAACAATTTTTAACAATTTTGACCAAACTTTCGTAGGCACCTCCCATCCAAGGAGAAAATTCGGTATGAATTTCCAATTTATATTATTAACTGAACAATAATTTTTTATTTCTTCCCCCTCCACAACGGTGTTCCAAATTTTATTAAATACAATTTTGGCGGATTTAAATTGCGCTGCATTATCAGATATTATTAAGCTAACTTTCCCCCTTCTAGCAATAAATCTTCGGAAAGCAAGTAAAAATTGCTCGGTAGACATATTGGGTAAAATTTCAATATGTACTGCCCTAGTCACCAAACAAGTAAAAAGACATCCGTATACCTTTTCATTCCCTCTGAGTTACTATGTACCCAGAGAGGTCCAAAATAATCAATACCAGTACTTTGAAATGGCAAACTTTTGGTGACTCTAAACGCGGGTAAAGGTGGTGAATTTGGATAAGCAAAAGGCTGTCCTTTAAATTTTTTGCAAGCAATACAGGATTTTATAGTATTTTTTACAGTGGCTCTACCTCGAGGAATCCAATATCTCCTTCTTACTTCAGCTAATGTTGAGTCAGTCCCTAAATGATAAACTTTTATATGACAATTTAAAATGATTAATTTGGTAAAGTGGTTTTTGTTAGGTAATAACATAGGAAATATTTCATCTTCTTCTAATTGAGAATTTTCTAATCTACCTTTACACCTAAGAATATTATTTTCATCTAAATATAAGCCTAAATTCCTTTGTAATTCATCTGATTCTCCGTTGTTTATATCATTTATAACGTCACCATAGTTTTCGGATTGAACCCACCGAACCCCAACTATCTTCGGCTAATTTATAATCATTCGCTGTTATCGTATTAGTGTCAATCTTTCGTTTTAATTTATTTACGAATATTTGACAAATTGCCGTAACCCTAATAAGTTTTCTTAGAGAAGAGAATGTTTGATATTTTATACAAAACGGTGGTTCAACATGAGATTGGTGTTTTTGATTCAACAATACACAATTCACCTCTTTATTTGGTTCTGTTTCTTCCCCTAATTCTTCTAAATTATTTTCTTTAAATGTTACATTTTCTGGCCAATTTTCTTTATCTTGCCCTAACCAAGTCGGTCCGTGCCACCAAGACGCATCTAATTTATCAATAGAAGTGCCTCTAGTGATAACATCGGACGGATTTTGTACTCCCGGAACAAATCTAAATTGTACATTATTTAAAGATTTAATTTCCTGTATTCGCCGTTCGAAATATTGGCAAAGGGTGTTTGTTTGTATTTTCCATCAACCATTAGGGTACAACCAATCACTTTTATTATTTTTAAATTCTCTGTTACTAATTTTAAGCACCGAATCCCTAGTAAAATTCCTAATAGTTCTAATCTCGGAATTGTTATAGTTTTTGGCGAGATATCCTAACCTTTGAATAAATTAATCTAGATTCTTTATTTATACAATCTACTAGATAAATCACAGTTCCGTATGCATCCTTTGACGCATCGGTAAAGCAATGAAGTTCATAATTTTCGTTAACTGATCCTAAATAACGTTTAATTTTGAGGTCATATAAACCCTTTAAATCATTAACTAAGCTATTAATTTCTTTTAACTTTTCATCATCAAACTTAGTATCCCAATCAATTTTTTCCGACCATAGTTTTCTTAAAATAATTTTTAATTTAATAATTGAGGGAGAAATAAATCCCATAGGATCATAAATTGAACCCAAATATTTTAAAAGACTACGCTTATTATTTATTTCCGATGGATTCTTTCCTTTAACCGAAAAAGTATCCTCCATTGTATCCCAAATAACGCCTAAAATGCTTATCGTTTCTCTTGGATCAACATCTTCAGAATTAATTTGCTTTATTAACGTTTTGGAAGCACTATCACTCGTATTCCACTCCCTCAAGTTCATCCCTGCTTGTTTAAAAATTGTTTTGGCCTCACGGTAAGCCTCAACAGCTTCTTCAGTTTTTTCTATTCCAATGACTGCATTGTCCATATATATGTTATTAGCAATTTTTTGAGCAGTCATATTATTCTTTATACAAATTTAAATGTGATGCTACTACTGCTGGCAATAAGAAAGGGCTTGAAATAACTCCAAAGGCTATCCTACAGAAGCGGTAAATGATTAAGTTATCTGGACTTAATTCTTTAGTAGTATCTTTTACCCATAAGAATCGAGTTACGTCTCTGTCACTTTCATTAAGTCCTATTTGTAAAAATGCCTTTTCAATATCAGCAACAACAATAATTTTGAAAAATCTACTTCTTAGTAATATACCAAGTAAGTCTCCTAAAAGAACTCTTCCTCGTAAGAGACAATCATTTAAACTTTTATCATCTTTTTTCATTCTTGCTGATGCATCGTATACTATACGCACTTTAGTAGACGTTTTCGTAGGTGTTATTACAGCATGATGAGGTAGGTAATGTACTAAATTTTCAGTTTCTGTTTCAGTTACTTCCTCTATAATGCCTTTTTTAGTTGATCTAAAATGATTTCATTATATTTAATTAATAATTCAAACTTCGATGATAGTTTTTTGTAAGTAGAACGTAATCTACCCAAAGCTAACCCATAATTTGAATTTAAATTAAATGTTTTTTCCCTCCAAGGCCAAGAAACGTGATAACGACCATCTTTAAAATTGATACTTTCCGAAAAAAGTTTAAGAGAAAGATCGTCTTCAGTGACAAAAGGAGAGTCTTTTATTCCTAAAACTTCCAAGTCCCAAAATGCTTGTAAATCGTAATAACTTTCATTAAGTATTTCCGAAGTGAAAACATTTGATATTTCATTATCAGTACTCGGTAAACACATCGTTAATAATGACATGTCTAACATTTTACATCGTTCAGGATTACCGTTCCTACCACTTAGAATCCATCCTAATTTTGAACTTACCAAATATAATCCATTATTTACTTTAATTTTTTCCAAAGTGACAATGTCAAAATAGTAATTATTTCCCAAAAGTAAATCAACGTCTCTATTTTCTTTAAAAATTTCTGGTTTATCTGCCAAACGTAAATATGGGAATCTATCTTTAAAATCTGTACAGTAAGATTGATCTATACCTACTTATTGTAGGAACAATGTTTGCCGTAATAATCATACTTTCATTATCTGTCAATTGAATAACAAATTCAACTGAACTTGATTTTATTAATTTTGGTTTCGTTGCTCCAAATACACAAATAGATAAATACTCTTCGTTATCAAGTTTTAAATCTAACATTTTCGCTAATTTAGCTGAAATATAGCTGCGCTGGCTACCGCTGTCTAAAATAGCGCGGCAAGTAGATATTTCCGTTTTTTCTAAATTTTGTACTGTAACAGTGGCAGTTTGCATTACTGTTGAATGAGACATTGTTAAGAGTTGATGTTCACTCGCTTTAGTTTTATCAACAAATTTACTGTCGTTCGCGATTTTCGATTGACCAAATTTAACTGGGCATAAACTACGATGATGGTGTCGAACTTTTTTACAATATGTACACGACTTTAAGTCTGTGTGATCAGACGCGGCGTGATTCGGTCGCAAACAAACATAACAATTACCCTTCATAGCTTGCTTACGATCCTCAATGGTTTTATATTTTGAACACTCATCACTCCAATGAGTACCTTTGCAGTAATAACATTTTACTTCTTTATTTAGCAAAGAACTAGTGGTCATTTTATCTTTATTAACTTTTTTAAAATGTGTACTAGATTTGTTTTGACTAATATTGTCATAACATTGATTTTCAGAGTTAAATTTTGAGGAGCCTTCTCCTGAATGCTCTTTTGATTTAATAATTAATTCTAAACGATCTCTTAAAAGATCTACATCAGATTTGTTAATATCACCAGAATTACTGCCTTGGCCTAATGTTAGAGTTAGTAACGAAGAATGGAGCAATTTGATTTCCTCGAGTTTTTGAACAATTTCAGAAGGAAATTTTGACAAAATCAGAGAAAAAAAGAGTTGTGAGACACATCCTCACCCATAGTTTGAAGAGATCGAATTAATTGTTCGATCTCGTCAAACGTTTTTCTCAGATTCGGGACATAATTATTAGATTTTGGCAAAATGCGAAATTTTTTATAAAGTTCATTTTTTATAAAGGTCTCATTATAAAATCTATTTTTTAGCAAAGTGACAGCAGTATTATAATTTCATTTGTGACAGACAAACCCTCATGCATTTTCGGCGTCAGTAGTAGTGACAATTTAATTCAGTGACAAACCATGCAATGCTTTTTGTCACTCTCTTCTCAGCAAAATTTCTCAACGTCACTTAAAGTATCATTACAATGAACCGCATTTTCAAATGATTGCCAAAATGATTTAAACCTTAAAATATCCCCATTAAATTTGTCCAATTCCAATTTTGTTAATTTTATTTTAGAAGACGAGGAGGGGAGAATCGATGATAACGTGCAATTTAATCCACTGGTCGAAAATTGATTTAGTTGTAAATATGTTTCAAGTTGGCACTGTACATCATCTGAATCTAGAATTAGATTCATTGAGTCTTCTTCCTCATTTTCAAATTTAAGTTTTTCGTCAGCATTTAAAACTGAAATTTCCCGTAAATTATTTCGTAAAGATTGATACCGCTCTCTAAATTTTTTAAGTTTCCCGAAAAGTGTCAATGCACGATCTTTAGTTTTTTCCGTGCTATTGAAAAAGTCTTGAATATCCTGAACCGTGTCTATTAATCTCTTTTTTACAGGCTCTAAAGACATTCTTAAGACCCCGAGATTTTCCATTTTTCCAATTATTTTTTATTTTATTTTGACTTATTTTAAAATCAAAAATAAATTTTTAAACCGCCAGTTTTTAAGTATGTACGAGATATTCAAATTTTTGACTCACTTTTCTTTTTGCGATATCTGGTTGTTTTGGATCTTAACCACGCTCTGCTACCATGCTTTGGAAGCGTGCTTTTTTCTCTTTTCTTAACTAATTATTAAAAACCAATTTCCTTTAAACGTCAATGTAATACTGTCACAAATATGACAAATTTAAATATAAAGTAAAAACAAATAAAAATAGATAAGTATTTCTTGCTTAGCAACAGGGTGGTTTCTACATCTTCACACGTCTGAATAGCCGTGTTGTATAGGCGTTATGCTAAGGATCAGTAGACCCCGTATCCTGGGTTCGAGTCTTGTCGGGAGTAATTATATTTTAAAAAGATATATTTAAATTTTTTTTGGTTTAGTGAAATAATGTTTCATGTACATTAAGTAACCAAATAATTTTGGTGCGGAGGTCCGGAAGCTGGGTGAAAATTCTTTCAAAAGCACGCCTTCTTGCTTATAAATCCAATTTTACTTGTGTTTGGTATTTGTTAAACAACCTGAGCAGTAGCGTCTTAACTTATTATTTAATTTTTTCAAAATTTCTCAAAGAAAATGCGCTAAAACTTAGCATAAACTGAGCTTTAAGTTTTTTTTTTTTTTAATTTATTTTTTTAGTTACACTGCATTCTATCACATCATAGATGCTATAAGTAACAGAGATGATAGGGTTGTTGTGGCTTGTTTGTCTTGACGGAGAGGCTACCCATTGGTAGAACTCCTTGGCGGGATTGGTTTTTTTTTTCTTCCCTTTACCAGGTGCCCACTGTCTGTTGACAGAGGGCATTTCTATATTTTATTGCGCGCCAAGGAGGTCTCTAGGCCAGCGCCTTCTGAGTCTTCTGGGTGGGTTATCAGGGATGTGGCGGGATGATAAGGATTGTACGAGTGGATTGGAGTGGAGTTCAAGTGAATTGTGAAAGGTTAAGTATCTGGAAAGGGCTAGGTCGTGAACAAAAGGGATGTTAAGGTCATTATGAATTGTGAAGTTAGAGACATAAGCTGGAGAGGATGTAATTTGTCTGAGGATTTTGGATGAGCTTTAAGCAAGTGCAATAATGCTGTGCGGTATAACGTATATAATCTATATCATAAATATGCGCATTACAACAGTGTTTCAGGCTAAAGTCTATGCTATTTTGGAGGCGACTAGACAACCGGAGATTTCTAACCTCAAATATAAGATTATTGCAATTTGCTCTGACAGTCAAGCTGTCCTCAAGGCTCTAGCTTCCTTTAATATCTCTTCACCCTTAGTTCTAGAATACTGGGAAGACTTATCTAAGGAATTCCAAGTTAGGGTAATGTCCCCGGCCCCACAGGTATACCAGGAAATGAAAAGGCTGACGAAATAGCCAAAGAAGGAGCTTCTACCCAGGTTTGTGGATCAGAACCAGCAATAGTCTGGTCCACAACCACCAGCACCTTCTTTGGCTATTTCGTCAGCCTTTTCATTTTCTGGTATACCTGTGTATACCAATTTGTTTAAGAATCGTTATAGAATACCATCGTGCGAATGTTTTCCTATTTACTCTATCTAGCGAACGAAGCAAGTCTGTTATTAAATATAACCGCTTGGGACAAAGCGGTTTGACAAAGTATAAATATTTAGAATTATTTATAAGGAAGTCTTTGTCTTTTAGGAAAATGTAGTTTAGAAAAATAAATCTTAAGGAGTCCAAAATCAAGAAAATATTGATTTATACTAAGGCAATCAAAGAAAAGTATAATTTTCCCACTAGATTGATATTTTTCAAATACTATCTATTTGCTTAGCTTTGCAGGCATTACCCTGAATTTCGGTCGTGTCCTTGCTAAACCATGTATATTTAACTAAGTGATTTTAAAGCCGACCCCCTCCCAAATCGATTCCCAACTGACCTACTTGGTCTCATCCCAGATTAATCTCCACCAGGTAAGATTATTTTCTGGATTTTTTTAACTTATTTTTCTCTAGAATAACACGCAATGGAGCTATTCTGAGTTATCTTTAGAATAACACTCGATTGAGTTTTGTTGAGTCGATTGAGTCTTTATAATAACATTCAATAGAGTTTTGCATTTTGAGTTTCTTTCAAGAAGTACTCAAGAAACATTTTCTGACTTTTCTTTAGAATAACACTCGACAGAGTTTGTTGAGCCCTCTTTAGAAATAACAATGGACTTTTTTAGAATGATTCTTACTTTTCTTTAGAATAACACTCAATATATATTATTCTACTTTTCTTTAGAATTCAATGGTATATATTATTCTGACTTTTCTTTAGAATAACACTCAATGGTATTATTATTCTGACTTTTCTTTTAGATATAACACTCAATGGTATATTATTATTCTGACTTTTTCTTTGGATTGACTTTTCTTAGAATAACACTCAATGGTATATTATTATTCTGACTTTTCTTTAGATAACACTCAAGTATATTATTATTCTGACTTTTCTTTAGAATAACACTCAATAGATTTTCGATATTTTAGTTCTTTAGAGTAACACTCAATGGAGATTTAAGTGCTGCCCCTAAGTGTAAAAAACACCTTGAAACAAAATACAACTTTTTTATTTTCGATTTTAATTTGCATTTATTTTTTGAGTTGATGAAAATCGGAAGATAAGTCTCATTAACATAATTTTGTGTGAACAAATTTCAAGTCAATATGAGACATTTAACAAAGATATGAAGGACGGTCACTACAAACAATATAGACTTATGTTGTACCAATTTTTAAAGTTCTTGATTGAGCTTTATCAACATATTAATCTCAAATTTAGCTGCCCATTGTTGTAGAGTAGAACATAATGATTTAAAAAAATTCTTTTGTCTCCAGACGGTGTATAATGTGAAGTTTATTATCCAGTTTTTAGGGAGTAAAGAAGCATTTTTCACTTCCAAGGGAGAAAACGCCTCTTTTCACTCCCTTGGTGGTAAAAAGCAACTTTTTCTCCCTTGGGAGTTAAAGGGTATCCTATTATTAGGGTTAGAGCTAATGACATCCATTTTTTTGAGAGAGGCATCCTCTAAATTTATAAAGAGGACCGATCAATTTTTGTAACACTTTTCCGGGGGCAGCACCCGCAAACATATGAGGGGGTCCGACCAAAAAAATATTGGCTCGAAAACGTTTCAGGTCAAAAGTATATATTAGGAGCAATAAAAAAAATGTGGATTTATGGGGTAGCACTCCAAAAATTATAAGGAGGGCCCAACCAAAAAATTGTTTTTATTGTCTCGAAATCCGTTTCAGTTCAAAGAAACTGTTTAGAGAAATAAAAAAATGTTGATTTTTTTGGTGGGCAGCACCCCCTGAATTTATTAGGGGGTCCAACAAAAATATAACAATATAACAATAATTTAATTAAGTTAACATGTGGAGATAAAATCTTGCATCTTAGGAGTAAAATACTATATTTCTCCTCACAATTACTTTAACTGCCATAACTTCCTTAACAGTCATAAATCTCTCGGGGTTTGCCTTGGAAGTTAAATGCTTTGGTTCCCTTGGCGAAAGCTTTAAAACCCAACTAACTGCTCAGAGAAATAATAGCATTTTTTACTCCCATGGTGCACTATTATATTCATGGTATTATATTTCATAAATAAATGACCCAAACACTATTATTTCACGTTTTAATTGCACTTTTGATAAATATTATTAAAAAATTACTTGCTAACATTTTACACTAATTGATTATTTATCTATATATGTATTATAATAATGGTATACTATATTCGATGTTATGTTTAATTTAATCTATAAAATTAAAATTTTATTATATTGGTGTTTATAAAATAGGTATAATTTTATCTTATTATTGTATAAAGTATTACAAAGTTATAAATTTTATAATTTCTTTAACAAGTAATGAATCACCGTTATAAACAGAGAAATATTATTACTAGAGAAGGTCAATCAGTTTAATTTTAAGACATCGAGAAAGTAACCTGTGTGTTAATATAATTGAATATAGAGTATATCAATGCAACAACTTATATAATAGAGTGTTTAAAATACAGAACAAAACATATAAATGTGTAAAAAGCCGACTACAATTATTAAGTTATAACTAAAGTAATATATACTCGTAAACCAAGTAGGGAAACTCCTATACTGACACATAAAAAAATTCAGACCTGCCCGATCAGCTGATAGCTGGCTCAAAAATAAATAGCTAAAATTAAAATAACTGCGCATGCGCCTTTTCGGATTTAGGTTTTTTTATTTAATTTTATTGGCGACCCTGATAACATTATGGGATTTTTACATTTTATCGTGTTTTCGTACTTTAATATGTACGTGATGATTTAGTGATTCTGTATTAAATTATGTTAAATAATTGTTATAATAATTTAGTTAAGAAAAAGAGAAACTATAGTAAAGGTAAACCAAATGTTTTTATTAAGATTTTGAAGAAAATGCAGACGACAGAGTATTGCCTTAAAATTACGATTGCTTTCATTACATTCAAAAAAATTAGGTTAAATTTGTTAAATTACTAATTACAATTAATATTTGAAGGGGAAAAAACAAATACAATTTACAAAAATGTACTAAGTTAAGTAGTGCACACGAAAAAAAATTTAATTAGCCGCTTGTTTTAAGTAATCTAAACAAACATACTATTTAAATATTCGGACTTAAACCTCTATTGAATTGGCAAAAAGTATTTCTTACACAAATTTTTAACATTTTATACTAAACTGTTCAAATAAATGCAATAAAAACAAAAATTTGAGTACCGTAAATAGTTTGTTTACATTTACTAGTGTAAAACAAAATGGCCGCGGTCATAGGCAAATTTGAGCCAACTCCCTAGTGGACAAAATGTAAACTACATGCCAGGTCTGACAGAAATCGCGTTTGTTTCCCTCAAAGAGACTAAAACTATTAGAGGGAGTACAGAACCCCATTAACATAGTGATAAGGGGCCTCCTGGAAGTGAGAGTTTCCATAGGTGCCGTAACTGTACTTATCCCTACTAAAGTCTCCCTAGAGAGAGACTAGATACTCCCCCACCCCTCTACAACTCCTATTGTAGCATGCACTCTACTATCATTTTTCAGTGATGCCACATTAAACCACTTTATTCAGAACTAACAATTAAAGAATACATGCAATAGAAAATAATTCATTTTACTTGATTTAATACAAAATAGTCAAAAAATAATGTAATATTTACGTGAAATTGTAGTTATTAGGAAAAATAAAAAAAATGACGTCACCAACCGTTAAGGCACCTAGCTACCCAAGGAATGATAAGAGCTGTTGTATCCTCCCTCTAATAGTTTTAGTCTCTTTGGTTTCCCTACTTGGTTTATATATTACTTTAACGTGAGCAAAGATGTAGAGTTAACGCAGACTTAGCTTGTGTACGTGGACATAGCTGTACAGTTAACGCAGACTTAACTAGTATTCGCGATTCAAAGTACGTAGCAGCGCCACCGTCACTGATAAGAAATTGATAACGAAAGGGTGATCATTGTTTCAGTTTTTCTTATTTTTTGGACTATTTTATTAAATTTTTCTTGAAGTGCGTTAATTTAATTTTTTTAGTGCGAATGAATTCAGTACTACTCAATTCAGTACTTTACTACTCAATGAACTACTTAATTGAAAAATAGGGTTTTAATGGATTGTTACGAGAATTTAAATTGATGATAGAAGGTGAAAATCACAATATAGTGTTTTATTTTATTTATTGTTAATTAATGTTACTTTTTTAAATAATTTAGTTTGCACAAAACACAAAATTATCTTTTTGCATTAAATTGTTTGGTAAGTTGAAAACAGGTGTTTAAATTAACTGATAACAAGCTGATTTTTACTGTAATGGTGTTTAATTTATTAATCAAGTTTATTTGCTCTCTAAAATAATTAATAACTCAATAAATTCATTTTTTTTTAAATGTTTGTTTAAATTATCCGTTTAGGTTTTATTATTTCTGGGTTAAATCGGACAAAGCGAAGTCTGTAGTGATGAACCTGATTCTATATTTAAAATCCTGAAATAATCAAAGTATTTATTTATGAAGTATTTGGAATTTTATTTTAAATTTATGATAACTTAATAACGTATGATTAACAAGCTATTGGTCTCACGTCATAAGGTTACAATCGCTCAACCGTAACTATTTAAAACTTTTTTATCGTTAAAAACAAGAAGTCACGTTTAATCTCTACAAGACTATTTTTATCTATACATGTTAGTCAACGTTAACTTTAAAAATTTTTTTTATCGAATATCATCTCAAAGTTACGTTAACTTTAAAGATTTTATCGTATAAAGTTTGTTAACTTTAAACCTATTTTACGTATATCATTAAATCGACGAAAATTGTAACGCTAATCAACGAATACAAGTTAAGTTGATTAAGTGTAATGTCAACGTATTCGCGATTCAAAGAGATAGTTTAAGGTTGGCAGTACCAATAGCGGGAAAACGAAAGGGTGATCAAATTTTTGTTTTCATAGGATTAGCATGGGAGCCGATAAAAATGCTTCTTTTATTTCTTTATTGTTAGTTAATTTGTGATAAATGAATTAAAAAAATTAATAGAACAAACATCCGTGCTTAAAAAAATTCCAATACTTCATAAATAAATACTTTTATTTCAGGATTTTAAAATAGAAATCAGGTTCATCACTACACAGACTTCGCTTGTCCGATTAACCACCCAAAATAATAAAAACCTAAACGGATAATTTATAAACAAAACATTTAAAAAAAAAATGAATTATTGAGTTATTAATTATTTTAGAGACAAATAAACTGATTAATAAATTAAACACCATTACAGTAAAATATGTTATCAGTTAATTTAAACACCTGTTTCAACTTACCAAACAATTAAATGCCAACAAAAAAGATAATTTTGTGTGTTTGTGCAAACTAAAATTATTTAAAAGTAACATTAAATTAACAATAAATAAAATAAAACACTATATGTGATTGTTCACCTCTTATCACTCAATTTTAAATTCTCGTAACAATCCATTAAAACCCTATTTTTCAATTAAGTAGTTCATTGAGTAGTGAGAGTACTGAATTGAGTAGTACTGAATTCATTCGCACTAAAAATAATTAAATTAACGCACTTCAAGAAAAAATTTAAATAAATAATAGTCACAAAAAATAAGAAAAACTGAAACAATGATCACCCTTTCGTTATCAATTTCTTATCAGTGACGGTGCGCTGCGTACTTTGAATCGCGAATACTAGTTAAGTCTGCGTTAACTGTACAGCTATGTCACGTACACAAGCTAAGTCTGCGTAACTCTACATCTTTGCTCACGTTAAAGTAATATATAAACCAAGTAGGGAAACCAAAGAGACTAAAACTATTAGAGGGAGGATACAACAGCTCTTATCATTCCTTGGGTAGCTAGGTGCCTTAACGGTGGTGACGTCATTTTTTTTTTTTTCCTAATAACTACAATTTCAGTAAATATTACTTATTTTTTTGACTATTTTGTATTAAACAAGTAAATGAATTATTTTCTATTGCATGTATCTTTAATTGTTAGTTCTGAATAAAGTGTTTAATGTGGCATCACTGAAAAATGATAGTAGAGTGCATCTACAATAGGAGTTGTAGAGGGGGGGGGAGTATCTAGTCTCTCTCTAGGGAGACTTTATAGGGATAAGTACAGTTACGGCACCTATGGAAACTCTCACTTCCAGGAGGCCCCTTATCACTATGTTATGGGTTCTGTACTCCCTCTAATAGTTTTAGTCTCTTTGAGGGAAACAAACGCGATTTCTGTCAGACCTGGCAGTAGTTTACATTTTTGTCCACTAGGGAGTTGGCTCAATTTGCCTATGACGCGGCCATTTGTTTACACTAGTAAGTAAACAAACTTATTTACGGTACTCAAATTTTTGTTTTTATTGCATTTATTTGAACAGTTTTAGTATAAAATGTTAAAAAATTGTGTAAGAAATACTTTTTGCAATTCAATAGAGGTTTAAGTCCGAATATTTAAATAGTATGTTTGTTTAGATACTTAAAACAAGCGGCTAATTAAATTTTTTTTCGTGTGCACTACTTAACTTAGTAATTTTTGTAAATTGTATTGTTTTTTCCCCTTCAAATATTAATTGTAATTAGTAATTAACAAATTTAACCTAAATTTTTTTGAATGTAATGAAGCAATCGTAATTGTTAAGGCAATACTCTGTCGTCTGCATTTTCTTCCAAAATCTTAATAAAAAACATTGGTTTACCTTTACTATAGTTTCTCTTTTTCTTAACTAAATTATTATAACAATTATTTAACATAATTTAATACAGAATCACTTAAATCATCACGTACATATTAAAGTACGAAAACACGATAAAATGTAGAAAATCCAAAGGTTACAGGCTTGTCGCCAGCCACAATAAAATAAAAAAATTTAAATAAAAAACCGTAACCGAAAGGCGAAACATGCAGCAGTTATATTTAATTTTTAGCACTCTCATTTATTTTGAGCCAGCTATCTGCCTGAATCGGGCAAGGTCTAATTTTTTTACATGTGTCAGTATATGGGGGGAAAGTTTATACCCTAACTTGTTTCACGAGCTATATATTTTTATCTTTAGTATATTAAATAACGGTTAATAATTGTAGTCGGCATTTAATCAACGCATTTATATGAGTTTTTTCTGTAATTTTTAAACATTGAATTAATATTAAGTGTTTGCTCTATTGTATTACTTCTATATATTCAATATTATTAACACACCAGGTACTTTCTCCCGATGTCTTAAAAATTAAAACTCTATGAGAGTAGAACCTTTCTCTGAGTGAATAAGTATGTCTCGCTTCTATTAAACCCTAGTTGATGTCATTACTTGTTAAAAAGAAATTATAAAATTTACTAACTTTGTAATACTTTATACAATAACTAGATAAATTCTAATATTACCCTATTTTATAAACACCAATATAAGTAAAATTAAAATTGAGTGTGCGTATTAAATTTTATAGAATTAAACTATATAAGCTCACCTACATTTAATTAGGAGAATATAGATCACCACTTCCTTAACTCTATTAATATACACATTAATGTAGATAACCAAAATCATCCAATCTAGTTTCGTCGTTAAAATTGATTAAGCAAAGTTCAATTTTTATATAAAATATTAACATATATTATAATCCCAATCAAAGAGTGTACATTCAAAACGATTGTAACGATTAAAATAAAGTATGCGTATTATACGAAATGGTCCCTAATATTAATATTAAAACTGAAAAATATAACAAACAATACATAGTATAGTCTCAATATGTGCACCAGGGAGTAAAAAGAATGCTATTATGTTCTGCTGGAAAAGCAGTTAGCTCTCGGAGGTTTTAACTTTCGCCAAGGGAAACCAAAGCATTTAATTCCAAGGCAAAAAACCCCGATAGAGATTTTTATGACTAGTTTAAGGAAAAAGTTAAATTGTGGCAATTACACTAGTTAAGTAATTGTGAGAGTAAGAAAACCTCAACTTATATAATAACTTCTTTCACTCCTAAGATGTGCAAGAATTATTTATATAGTCACACATGTTAACTTAATTAATTATTTTATATTGTTATTATTTTTGTTGGACCCCCGCGCTATATTATTACATTCGGGAGAGTTGCTGGACGCCACCAAAAAATCAACATTTTTTATATTTCTTCTAAAACCAGTTTCTTTGAATGAAACGGATTCCGAGCAATTAATAAAAACAATATTATTTGGATTGGGCCCTTCCTTCAATGATATTTGAGCAGTCCGCCTTAGCACCCCATGAAATCCAACATTTTTTTATTGATCTCTCCCAATACTATAACATTTTAGATCCTGAAACGTTTTTCGAAAAGCCAATATTTTTTTTTGGTCAGGACCCCCTCATATATGTTTGCGGGTGCTGCCCCCGAAAAGGTAGTTACAAAGGAATTGATCGGTCCGTGCTTTATAAATTTTAGAGGATGCCCCTCTCTCACCAATAAAAAGACATTGCAGATATGTCACTTACTCGAACCCTAATAATAGTTAGATATACCCGTTTATGAACGTCCGCCAAGGGAGAGAACAAAAGTGTGACATTATTTACCACCTCAAGTGAGTGAATAATGAATGGCGTTTTTCTATCCCTTGGAAGTGTAAAAATGCGGTTCTTTACGTCCCGCCTTAAACAAATCTGAGGATAATAAACTTTCACATTATACACCCCGTCTGGAGACAAAAGGAATTTTTTTGAGAATTCGATTATGTTCTACTCTTACCAACATGCTGGCGAGGCTTAAATTTGAGATTAAATGATTATGATTGAACAAAAGCCTCTCATTCCCAATACTTTAAATAAGATTAGGAACCCTCTCCAATACAACATAAGTTCTAATATTGGGTTGTGTAGTGACACGTCCTTCAGTATCTTTGTTAAATGTCTCTATTGACATTGGAAATATTTTGTCACAGAAAATTATGTTAATGAACTTATCTTCCGATTTGTCAATTCAACCATCAAAAAATATAATGCACAAATTAAAAATAATTCACCCAGAATAACTAAAAAAAAGTTGTATTTTGTATTACAAGGTGTTTTTTAACCATTAGGAGGCCTAATGCATATAGACTTACGAATCTCCATTGCTAAGTGTCTCTACCCTAAAAGAACTTAAAATATCGAAATCTATTAATGAGTGTTATTTCTAAGAATAGTCAGAATAATAATATTGACCAATTGATTGTTATTATCTAATGAAAAAGTCGAATAAAATATTGACTCATTTGGATTAGTGTGTAATTTCTTGTATAAAAAGTTCAGAAAATATTAATAAAAACTATACCATTTTTGTGTTATTCTAAAAGAAGTCAGAATAATATATACCATTGGTGTTATTCTAAAGAAAAAGTCAGAATCAATAATACTTACCATTGTAAGTGTTTACATTCTATAAAGACAAAAGTCAGGAATAATATAACTGTTTATTCCATTTAATGTGTTATAGTTTATTCATAAAGAACTCAGCAATAATAATTAATTGTATACCTGAGTGTTATATCTAATAAGTAAAAGTAAGATATAAATAAATATACACATGAGTGTT
>JACMZG010000620.1:0-16441 GCA_018340805.1 Microvelia longipes
ACAGTGTTATTTCATGCATTTTAGCAGTGGGAAACACGAGAAAACTTCGGTTTTCTACTTTAGATTCGTTCCAGACATATTGCATAAGTTGTACTTTGTGTGATTTACTGTGGTTCTCTGATCGAAATCCAGTTATTAAAATAGTGATTTTCATGCTTATTTTGATCATTTTAAGCACTTAAATACGCTTTAAACAATAACATTAGAGAAATAAGCGATTTCCATCAAGAATTGTAGAAGCCATCGGCAGATTTGTTTCAATCTATTTCCTAACATGTTCAGCAATATAACAGTGTTATTTCATGCATTTTAGCAGTGGGAAACACGAGAAAACTTCGGTTTTCTACTTTAGATTCGTTCCAGACATATTGCATAAGTTGTACTTTGTGTGATTTACTGTGGTTCTCTGATCGAAATCCAGTTATTAAAATAGTGATTTTCATGCTTATTTTGATCATTTTAAGCACTTAAATACGCTTTAAACAATAACATTAGAGAAATAAGCGATTTCCATCAAGAATTGTAGAAGCCATCGGCAGATTTGTTTCAATCTATTTCCTAACATGTTCAGCAATATAACAGTGTTATTTCATGCATTTTAGCAGTGGGAAACACGAGAAAACTTCGGTTTTCTACTTTAGATTCGTTCCAGACATATTGCATAAGTTGTACTTTGTGTGATTTACTGTGGTTCTCTGATCGAAATCCAGTTATTAAAATAGTGATTTTCATGCTTATTTTGATCATTTTAAGCACTTAAATACGCTTTAAACAATAACATTAGAGAAATAAGCGATTTCCATCAAGAATTGTAGAAGCCATCGGCAGATTTGTTTCAATCTATTTCCTAACATGTTCAGCAATATAACAGTGTTATTTCATGCATTTTAGCAGTGGGAAACACGAGAAAACTTCGGTTTTCTACTTTAGATTCGTTCCAGACATATTGCATAAGTTGTACTTTGTGTGATTTACTGTGGTTCTCTGATCGAAATCCAGTTATTAAAATAGTGATTTTCATGCTTATTTTGATCATTTTAAGCACTTAAATACGCTTTAAACAATAACATTAGAGAAATAAGCGATTTCCATCAAGAATTGTAGAAGCCATCGGCAGATTTGTTTCAATCTATTTCCTAACATGTTCAGCAATATAACAGTGTTATTTCATGCATTTTAGCAGTGGGAAACACGAGAAAACTTCGGTTTTCTACTTTAGATTCGTTCCAGACATATTGCATAAGTTGTACTTTGTGTGATTTACTGTGGTTCTCTGATCGAAATCCAGTTATTAAAATAGTGATTTTCATGCTTATTTTGATCATTTTAAGCACTTAAATACGCTTTAAACAATAACATTAGAGAAATAAGCGATTTCCATCAAGAATTGTAGAAGCCATCGGCAGATTTGTTTCAATCTATTTCCTAACATGTTCAGCAATATAACAGTGTTATTTCATGCATTTTAGCAGTGGGAAACACGAGAAAACTTCGGTTTTCTACTTTAGATTCGTTCCAGACATATTGCATAAGTTGTACTTTGTGTGATTTACTGTGGTTCTCTGATCGAAATCCAGTTATTAAAATAGTGATTTTCATGCTTATTTTGATCATTTTAAGCACTTAAATACGCTTTAAACAATAACATTAGAGAAATAAGCGATTTCCATCAAGAATTGTAGAAGCCATCGGCAGATTTGTTTCAATCTATTTCCTAACATGTTCAGCAATATAACAGTGTTATTTCATGCATTTTAGCAGTGGGAAACACGAGAAAACTTCGGTTTTCTACTTTAGATTCGTTCCAGACATATTGCATAAGTTGTACTTTGTGTGATTTACTGTGGTTCTCTGATCGAAATCCAGTTATTAAAATAGTGATTTTCATGCTTATTTTGATCATTTTAAGCACTTAAATACGCTTTAAACAATAACATTAGAGAAATAAGCGATTTCCATCAAGAATTGTAGAAGCCATCGGCAGATTTGTTTCAATCTATTTCCTAACATGTTCAGCAATATAACAGTGTTATTTCATGCATTTTAGCAGTGGGAAACACGAGAAAACTTCGGTTTTCTACTTTAGATTCGTTCCAGACATATTGCATAAGTTGTACTTTGTGTGATTTACTGTGGTTCTCTGATCGAAATCCAGTTATTAAAATAGTGATTTTCATGCTTATTTTGATCATTTTAAGCACTTAAATACGCTTTAAACAATAACATTAGAGAAATAAGCGATTTCCATCAAGAATTGTAGAAGCCATCGGCAGATTTGTTTCAATCTATTTCCTAACATGTTCAGCAATATAACAGTGTTATTTCATGCATTTTAGCAGTGGGAAACACGAGAAAACTTCGGTTTTCTACTTTAGATTCGTTCCAGACATATTGCATAAGTTGTACTTTGTGTGATTTACTGTGGTTCTCTGATCGAAATCCAGTTATTAAAATAGTGATTTTCATGCTTATTTTGATCATTTTAAGCACTTAAATACGCTTTAAACAATAACATTAGAGAAATAAGCGATTTCCATCAAGAATTGTAGAAGCCATCGGCAGATTTGTTTCAATCTATTTCCTAACATGTTCAGCAATATAACAGTGTTATTTCATGCATTTTAGCAGTGGGAAACACGAGAAAACTTCGGTTTTCTACTTTAGATTCGTTCCAGACATATTGCATAAGTTGTACTTTGTGTGATTTACTGTGGTTCTCTGATCGAAATCCAGTTATTAAAATAGTGATTTTCATGCTTATTTTGATCATTTTAAGCACTTAAATACGCTTTAAACAATAACATTAGAGAAATAAGCGATTTCCATCAAGAATTGTAGAAGCCATCGGCAGATTTGTTTCAATCTATTTCCTAACATGTTCAGCAATATAACAGTGTTATTTCATGCATTTTAGCAGTGGGAAACACGAGAAAACTTCGGTTTTCTACTTTAGATTCGTTCCAGACATATTGCATAAGTTGTACTTTGTGTGATTTACTGTGGTTCTCTGATCGAAATCCAGTTATTAAAATAGTGATTTTCATGCTTATTTTGATCATTTTAAGCACTTAAATACGCTTTAAACAATAACATTAGAGAAATAAGCGATTTCCATCAAGAATTGTAGAAGCCATCGGCAGATTTGTTTCAATCTATTTCCTAACATGTTCAGCAATATAACAGTGTTATTTCATGCATTTTAGCAGTGGGAAACACGAGAAAACTTCGGTTTTCTACTTTAGATTCGTTCCAGACATATTGCATAAGTTGTACTTTGTGTGATTTACTGTGGTTCTCTGATCGAAATCCAGTTATTAAAATAGTGATTTTCATGCTTATTTTGATCATTTTAAGCACTTAAATACGCTTTAAACAATAACATTAGAGAAATAAGCGATTTCCATCAAGAATTGTAGAAGCCATCGGCAGATTTGTTTCAATCTATTTCCTAACATGTTCAGCAATATAACAGTGTTATTTCATGCATTTTAGCAGTGGGAAACACGAGAAAACTTCGGTTTTCTACTTTAGATTCGTTCCAGACATATTGCATAAGTTGTACTTTGTGTGATTTACTGTGGTTCTCTGATCGAAATCCAGTTATTAAAATAGTGATTTTCATGCTTATTTTGATCATTTTAAGCACTTAAATACGCTTTAAACAATAACATTAGAGAAATAAGCGATTTCCATCAAGAATTGTAGAAGCCATCGGCAGATTTGTTTCAATCTATTTCCTAACATGTTCAGCAATATAACAGTGTTATTTCATGCATTTTAGCAGTGGGAAACACGAGAAAACTTCGGTTTTCTACTTTAGATTCGTTCCAGACATATTGCATAAGTTGTACTTTGTGTGATTTACTGTGGTTCTCTGATCGAAATCCAGTTATTAAAATAGTGATTTTCATGCTTATTTTGATCATTTTAAGCACTTAAATACGCTTTAAACAATAACATTAGAGAAATAAGCGATTTCCATCAAGAATTGTAGAAGCCATCGGCAGATTTGTTTCAATCTATTTCCTAACATGTTCAAATATAACAGTGTTATTTCATGCATTTTAGCAGTGGGAAACACGAGAAAACTTCGGTTTTCTACTTTAGATTCGTTCCAGACATATTGCATAAGTTGTACTTTGTGTGATTTACTGTGGTTCTCTGATCGAAATCCAGTTATTAAAATAGTGATTTTCATGCTTATTTTGATCATTTTAAGCACTTAAATACGCTTTAAACAATAACATTAGAGAAATAAGCGATTTCCATCAAGAATTGTAGAAGCCATCGGCAGATTTGTTTCAATCTATTTCCTAACATGTTCAGCAATATAACAGTGTTATTTCATGCATTTTAGCAGTGGGAAACACGAGAAAACTTCGGTTTTCTACTTTAGATTCGTTCCAGACATATTGCATAAGTTGTACTTTGTGTGATTTACTGTGGTTCTCTGATCGAAATCCAGTTATTAAAATAGTGATTTTCATGCTTATTTTGATCATTTTAAGCACTTAAATACGCTTTAAACAATAACATTAGAGAAATAAGCGATTTCCATCAAGAATTGTAGAAGCCATCGGCAGATTTGTTTCAATCTATTTCCTAACATGTTCAGCAATATAACAGTGTTATTTCATGCATTTTAGCAGTGGGAAACACGAGAAAACTTCGGTTTTCTACTTTAGATTCGTTCCAGACATATTGCATAAGTTGTACTTTGTGTGATTTACTGTGGTTCTCTGATCGAAATCCAGTTATTAAAATAGTGATTTTCATGCTTATTTTGATCATTTTAAGCACTTAAATACGCTTTAAACAATAACATTAGAGAAATAAGCGATTTCCATCAAGAATTGTAGAAGCCATCGGCAGATTTGTTTCAATCTATTTCCTAACATGTTCAGCAATATAACAGTGTTATTTCATGCATTTTAGCAGTGGGAAACACGAGAAAACTTCGGTTTTCTACTTTAGATTCGTTCCAGACATATTGCATAAGTTGTACTTTGTGTGATTTACTGTGGTTCTCTGATCGAAATCCAGTTATTAAAATAGTGATTTTCATGCTTTTTTGATCATTTTAAGCACTTAAATACGCTTTAAACAATAACATTAGAGAAATAAGCGATTTCCATCAAGAATTGTAGAAGCCATCGGCAGATTTGTTTCAATCTATTTCCTAACATGTTCAGCAATATAACAGTGTTATTTCATGCATTTTAGCAGTGGGAAACACGAGAAAACTTCGGTTTTCTACTTTAGATTCGTTCCAGACATATTGCATAAGTTGTACTTTGTGTGATTTACTGTGGTTCTCTGATCGAAATCCAGTTATTAAAATAGTGATTTTCATGCTTATTTTGATCATTTTAAGCACTTAAATACGCTTTAAACAATAACATTAGAGAAATAAGCGATTTCCATCAAGAATTGTAGAAGCCATCGGCAGATTTGTTTCAATCTATTTCCTAACATGTTCAGCAATATAACAGTGTTATTTCATGCATTTTAGCAGTGGGAAACACGAGAAAACTTCGGTTTTCTACTTTAGATTCGTTCCAGACATATTGCATAAGTTGTACTTTGTGTGATTTACTGTGGTTCTCTGATCGAAATCCAGTTATTAAAATAGTGATTTTCATGCTTATTTTTGATCATTTTAAGCACTTAAATACGCTTTAAACAATAACATTAGAGAAATAAGCGATTTCCATCAAGAATTGTAGAAGCCATCGGCAGATTTGTTTCAATCTATTTCCTAACATGTTCAGCAATATAACAGTGTTATTTCATGCATTTTAGCAGTGGGAAACACGAGAAACTTCGGTTTTCTACTTTAGATTCGTTCCAGACATATTGCATAAGTTGTACTTTGTGTGATTTACTGTGGTTCTCTGATCGAAATCCAGTTATTAAAATAGTGATTTTCATGCTTATTTTGATCATTTTAAGCACTTAAATACGCTTTAAACAATAACATTAGAGAAATAAGCGATTTCCATCAAGAATTGTAGAAGCCATCGGCAGATTTGTTTCAATCTATTTCCTAACATGTTCAGCAATATAACAGTGTTATTTCATGCATTTTAGCAGTGGGAAACACGAGAAAACTTCGGTTTTCTACTTTAGATTCGTTCCAGACATATTGCATAAGTTGTACTTTGTGTGATTTACTGTGGTTCTCTGATCGAAATCCAGTTATTAAAATAGTGATTTTCATGCTTATTTTGATCATTTTAAGCACTTAAATACGCTTTAAACAATAACATTAGAGAAATAAGCGATTTCCATCAAGAATTGTAGAAGCCATCGGCAGATTTGTTTCAATCTATTTCCTAACATGTTCAGCAATATAACAGTGTTATTTCATGCATTTTAGCAGTGGGAAACACGAGAAAACTTCGGTTTTCTACTTTAGATTCGTTCCAGACATATTGCATAAGTTGTACTTTGTGTGATTTACTGTGGTTCTCTGATCGAAATCCAGTTATTAAAATAGTGATTTTCATGCTTATTTTGATCATTTTAAGCACTTAAATACGCTTTAAACAATAACATTAGAGAAATAAGCGATTTCCATCAAGAATTGTAGAAGCCATCGGCAGATTTGTTTCAATCTATTTCCTAACATGTTCAGCAATATAACAGTGTTATTTCATGCATTTTAGCAGTGGGAAACACGAGAAAACTTCGGTTTTCTACTTTAGATTCGTTCCAGACATATTGCATAAGTTGTACTTTGTGTGATTTACTGTGGTTCTCTGATCGAAATCCAGTTATTAAAATAGTGATTTTCATGCTTATTTTGATCATTTTAAGCACTTAAATACGCTTTAAACAATAACATTAGAGAAATAAGCGATTTCCATCAAGAATTGTAGAAGCCATCGGCAGATTTGTTTCAATCTATTTCCTAACATGTTCAGCAATATAACAGTGTTATTTCATGCATTTTAGCAGTGGGAAACACGAGAAAACTTCGGTTTTCTACTTTAGATTCGTTCCAGACATATTGCATAAGTTGTACTTTGTGTGATTTACTGTGGTTCTCTGATCGAAATCCAGTTATTAAAATAGTGATTTTCATGCTTATTTTGATCATTTTAAGCACTTAAATACGCTTTAAACAATAACATTAGAGAAATAAGCGATTTCCATCAAGAATTGTAGAAGCCATCGGCAGATTTGTTTCAATCTATTTCCTAACATGTTCAGCAATATAACAGTGTTATTTCATGCATTTTAGCAGTGGGAAACACGAGAAAACTTCGGTTTTCTACTTTAGATTCGTTCCAGACATATTGCATAAGTTGTACTTTGTGTGATTTACTGTGGTTCTCTGATCGAAATCCAGTTATTAAAATAGTGATTTTCATGCTTATTTTGATCATTTTAAGCACTTAAATACGCTTTAAACAATAACATTAGAGAAATAAGCGATTTCCATCAAGAATTGTAGAAGCCATCGGCAGATTTGTTTCAATCTATTTCCTAACATGTTCAGCAATATAACAGTGTTATTTCATGCATTTTAGCAGTGGGAAACACGAGAAAACTTCGGTTTTCTACTTTAGATTCGTTCCAGACATATTGCATAAGTTGTACTTTGTGTGATTTACTGTGGTTCTCTGATCGAAATCCAGTTATTAAAATAGTGATTTTCATGCTTATTTTGATCATTTTAAGCACTTAAATACGCTTTAAACAATAACATTAGAGAAATAAGCGATTTCCATCAAGAATTGTAGAAGCCATCGGCAGATTTGTTTCAATCTATTTCCTAACATGTTCAGCAATATAACAGTGTTATTTCATGCATTTTAGCAGTGGGAAACACGAGAAAACTTCGGTTTTCTACTTTAGATTCGTTCCAGACATATTGCATAAGTTGTACTTTGTGTGATTTACTGTGGTTCTCTGATCGAAATCCAGTTATTAAAATAGTGATTTTCATGCTTATTTTGATCATTTTAAGCACTTAAATACGCTTTAAACAATAACATTAGAGAAATAAGCGATTTCCATCAAGAATTGTAGAAGCCATCGGCAGATTTGTTTCAATCTATTTCCTAACATGTTCAGCAATATAACAGTGTTATTTCATGCATTTTAGCAGTGGGAAACACGAGAAAACTTCGGTTTTCTACTTTAGATTCGTTCCAGACATATTGCATAAGTTGTACTTTGTGTGATTTACTGTGGTTCTCTGATCGAAATCCAGTTATTAAAATAGTGATTTTCATGCTTATTTTGATCATTTTAAGCACTTAAATACGCTTTAAACAATAACATTAGAGAAATAAGCGATTTCCATCAAGAATTGTAGAAGCCATCGGCAGATTTGTTTCAATCTATTTCCTAACATGTTCAGCAATATAACAGTGTTATTTCATGCATTTTAGCAGTGGGAAACACGAGAAAACTTCGGTTTTCTACTTTAGATTCGTTCCAGACATATTGCATAAGTTGTACTTTGTGTGATTTACTGTGGTTCTCTGATCGAAATCCAGTTATTAAAATAGTGATTTTCATGCTTATTTTGATCATTTTAAGCACTTAAATACGCTTTAAACAATAACATTAGAGAAATAAGCGATTTCCATCAAGAATTGTAGAAGCCATCGGCAGATTTGTTTCAATCTATTTCCTAACATGTTCAGCAATATAACAGTGTTATTTCATGCATTTTAGCAGTGGGAAACACGAGAAAACTTCGGTTTTCTACTTTAGATTCGTTCCAGACATATTGCATAAGTTGTACTTTGTGTGATTTACTGTGGTTCTCTGATCGAAATCCAGTTATTAAAATAGTGATTTTCATGCTTATTTTGATCATTTTAAGCACTTAAATACGCTTTAAACAATAACATTAGAGAAATAAGCGATTTCCATCAAGAATTGTAGAAGCCATCGGCAGATTTGTTTCAATCTATTTCCTAACATGTTCAGCAATATAACAGTGTTATTTCATGCATTTTAGCAGTGGGAAACACGAGAAAACTTCGGTTTTCTACTTTAGATTCGTTCCAGACATATTGCATAAGTTGTACTTTGTGTGATTTACTGTGGTTCTCTGATCGAAATCCAGTTATTAAAATAGTGATTTTCATGCTTATTTTGATCATTTTAAGCACTTAAATACGCTTTAAACAATAACATTAGAGAAATAAGCGATTTCCATCAAGAATTGTAGAAGCCATCGGCAGATTTGTTTCAATCTATTTCCTAACATGTTCAGCAATATAACAGTGTTATTTCATGCATTTTAGCAGTGGGAAACACGAGAAAACTTCGGTTTTCTACTTTAGATTCGTTCCAGACATATTGCATAAGTTGTACTTTGTGTGATTTACTGTGGTTCTGATCGAAATCCAGTTATTAAAATAGTGATTTTCATGCTTATTTTGATCATTTTAAGCACTTAAATACGCTTTAAACAATAACATTAGAGAAATAAGCGATTTCCATCAAGAATTGTAGAAGCCATCGGCAGATTTGTTTCAATCTATTTCCTAACATGTTCAGCAATATAAACAGTGTTATTTCATGCATTTTAGCAGTGGGAAACACGAGAAAACTTCGGTTTTCTACTTTAGATTCGTTCCAGACATATTGCATAAGTTGTACTTTGTGTGATTTACTGTGGTTCTCTGATCGAAATCCAGTTATTAAAATAGTGATTTTCATGCTTATTTTGATCATTTTAAGCACTTAAATACGCTTTAAACAATAACATTAGAGAAATAAGCGATTTCCATCAAGAATTGTAGAAGCCATCGGCAGATTTGTTTCAATCTATTTCCTAACATGTTCAGCAATATAACAGTGTTATTTCATGCATTTTAGCAGTGGGAAACACGAGAAAACTTCGGTTTTCTACTTTAGATTCGTTCCAGACATATTGCATAAGTTGTACTTTGTGTGATTTACTGTGGTTCTCTGATCGAAATCCAGTTATTAAAATAGTGATTTTCATGCTTATTTTGATCATTTTAAGCACTTAAATACGCTTTAAACAATAACATTAGAGAAATAAGCGATTTCCATCAAGAATTGTAGAAGCCATCGGCAGATTTGTTTCAATCTATTTCCTAACATGTTCAGCAATATAACAGTGTTATTTCATGCATTTTAGCAGTGGGAAACACGAGAAAACTTCGGTTTTCTACTTTAGATTCGTTCCAGACATATTGCATAAGTTGTACTTTGTGTGATTTACTGTGGTTCTCTGATCGAAATCCAGTTATTAAAATAGTGATTTTCATGCTTATTTTGATCATTTTAAGCACTTAAACGCTTTAAACAATAACATTAGAGAAATAAGCGATTTCCATCAAGAATTGTAGAAGCCATCGGCAGATTTGTTTCAATCTATTTCCTAACATGTTCAGCAATATAACAGTGTTATTTCATGCATTTTAGCAGTGGGAAACACGAGAAAACTTCGGTTTTCTACTTTAGATTCGTTCCAGACATATTGCATAAGTTGTACTTTGTGATTTACTGTGGTTCTCTGATCGAAATCCAGTTATTAAAATAGTGATTTTCATGCTTATTTTGATCATTTTAAGCACTTAAATACGCTTTAAACAATAACATTAGAGAAATAAGCGATTTCCATCAAGAATTGTAGAAGCCATCGGCAGATTTGTTTCAATCTATTTCCTAACATGTTCAGCAATATAACAGTGTTATTTCATGCATTTTAGCAGTGGGAAACACGAGAAAACTTCGGTTTTCTACTTTAGATTCGTTCCAGACATATTGCATAAGTTGTACTTTGTGTGATTTACTGTGGTTCTCTGATCGAAATCCAGTTATTAAAATAGTGATTTTCATGCTTATTTTGATCATTTTAAGCACTTAAATACGCTTTAAACAATAACATTAGAGAAATAAGCGATTTCCATCAAGAATTGTAGAAGCCATCGGCAGATTTGTTTCAATCTATTTCCTAACATGTTCAGCAATATAACAGTGTTATTTCATGCATTTTAGCAGTGGGAAACACGAGAAAACTTCGGTTTTCTACTTTAGATTCGTTCCAGACATATTGCATAAGTTGTACTTTGTGTGATTTACTGTGGTTCTCTGATCGAAATCCAGTTATTAAAATAGTGATTTTCATGCTTATTTTGATCATTTTAAGCACTTAAATACGCTTTAAACAATAACATTAGAGAAATAAGCGATTTCCATCAAGAATTGTAGAAGCCATCGGCAGATTTGTTTCAATCTATTTCCTAACATGTTCAGCAATATAACAGTGTTATTTCATGCATTTTAGCAGTGGGAAACACGAGAAAACTTCGGTTTTCTACTTTAGATTCGTTCCAGACATATTGCATAAGTTGTACTTTGTGTGATTTACTGTGGTTCTCTGATCGAAATCCAGTTATTAAAATAGTGATTTTCATGCTTATTTTGATCATTTTAAGCACTTAAATACGCTTTAAACAATAACATTAGAGAAATAAGCGATTTCCATCAAGAATTGTAGAAGCCATCGGCAGATTTGTTTCAATCTATTTCCTAACATGTTCAGCAATATAACAGTGTTATTTCATGCATTTTAGCAGTGGGAAACACGAGAAAACTTCGGTTTTCTACTTTAGATTCGTTCCAGACATATTGCATAAGTTGTACTTTGTGTGATTTACTGTGGTTCTCTGATCGAAATCCAGTTATTAAAATAGTGATTTTCATGCTTATTTTGATCATTTTAAGCACTTAAATACGCTTTAAACAATAACATTAGAGAAATAAGCGATTTCCATCAAGAATTGTAGAAGCCATCGGCAGATTTGTTTCAATCTATTTCCTAACATGTTCAGCAATATAACAGTGTTATTTCATGCATTTTAGCAGTGGGAAACACGAGAAAACTTCGGTTTTCTACTTTAGATTCGTTCCAGACATATTGCATAAGTTGTACTTTGTGTGATTTACTGTGGTTCTCTGATCGAAATCCAGTTATTAAAATAGTGATTTTCATGCTTATTTTGATCATTTTAAGCACTTAAATACGCTTTAAACAATAACATTAGAGAAATAAGCGATTTCCATCAAGAATTGTAGAAGCCATCGGCAGATTTGTTTCAATCTATTTCCTAACATGTTCAGCAATATAACAGTGTTATTTCATGCATTTTAGCAGTGGGAAACACGAGAAAACTTCGGTTTTCTACTTTAGATTCGTTCCAGACATATTGCATAAGTTGTACTTTGTGTGATTTACTGTGGTTCTCTGATCGAAATCCAGTTATTAAAATAGTGATTTTCATGCTTATTTTGATCATTTTAAGCACTTAAATACGCTTTAAACAATAACATTAGAGAATAAGCGATTTCCATCAAGAATTGTAGAAGCCATCGGCAGATTTGTTTCAATCTATTTCCTAACATGTTCAGCAATATAACAGTGTTATTTCATGCATTTTAGCAGTGGGAAACACGAGAAAACTTCGGTTTTCTACTTTAGATTCGTTCCAGACATATTGCATAAGTTGTACTTTGTGTGATTTACTGTGGTTCTCTGATCGAAATCCAGTTATTAAAATAGTGATTTTCATGCTTATTTTGATCATTTTAAGCACTTAAATACGCTTTAAACAATAACATTAGAGAAATAAGCGATTTCCATCAAGAATTGTAGAAGCCATCGGCAGATTTGTTTCAATCTATTTCCTAACATGTTCAGCAATATAACAGTGTTATTTCATGCATTTTAGCAGTGGGAAACACGAGAAAACTTCGGTTTTCTACTTTAGATTCGTTCCAGACATATTGCATAAGTTGTACTTTGTGTGATTTACTGTGGTTCTCTGATCGAAATCCAGTTATTAAAATAGTGATTTTCATGCTTATTTTGATCATTTTAAGCACTTAAATACGCTTTAAACAATAACATTAGAGAAATAAGCGATTTCCATCAAGAATTGTAGAAGCCATCGGCAGATTTGTTTCAATCTATTTCCTAACATGTTCAGCAATATAACAGTGTTATTTCATGCATTTTAGCAGTGGGAAACACGAGAAAACTTCGGTTTTCTACTTTAGATTCGTTCCAGACATATTGCATAAGTTGTACTTTGTGTGATTTACTGTGGTTCTCTGATCGAAATCCAGTTATTAAAATAGTGATTTTCATGCTTATTTTGATCATTTTAAGCACTTAAATACGCTTTAAACAATAACATTAGAGAAATAAGCGATTTCCATCAAGAATTGTAGAAGCCATCGGCAGATTTGTTTCAATCTATTTCCTAACATGTTCAGCAATATAACAGTGTTATTTCATGCATTTTAGCAGTGGGAAACACGAGAAAACTTCGGTTTTCTACTTTAGATTCGTTCCAGACATATTGCATAAGTTGTACTTTGTGTGATTTACTGTGGTTCTCTGATCGAAATCCAGTTATTAAAATAGTGATTTTCATGCTTATTTTGATCATTTTAAGCACTTAAATACGCTTTAAACAATAACATTAGAGAAATAAGCGATTTCCATCAAGAATTGTAGAAGCCATCGGCAGATTTGTTTCAATCTATTTCCTAACATGTTCAGCAATATAACAGTGTTATTTCATGCATTTTAGCAGTGGGAAACACGAGAAAACTTCGGTTTTCTACTTTAGATTCGTTCCAGACATATTGCATAAGTTGTACTTTGTGTGATTTACTGTGGTTCTCTGATCGAAATCCAGTTATTAAAATAGTGATTTTCATGCTTATTTTGATCATTTTAAGCACTTAA
Source organism: Microvelia longipes (assembly GCA_018340805.1). NCBI lineage: Eukaryota > Metazoa > Arthropoda > Insecta > Hemiptera > Veliidae > Microvelia > Microvelia longipes. The sequence continues at coordinate 13,757 of JACMZG010000620.1, forward strand.
ATACGCTTTAAACAATAACATTAGAGAAATAAGCGATTTCCATCAAGAATTGTAGAAGCCATCGGCAGATTTGTTTCAATCTATTTCCTAACATGTTCAGCAATATAACAGTGTTATTTCATGCATTTTAGCAGTGGGAAACACGAGAAAACTTCGGTTTTCTACTTTAGATTCGTTCCAGACATATTGCATAAGTTGTACTTTGTGTGATTTACTGTGGTTCTCTGATCGAAATCCAGTTATTAAAATAGTGATTTTCATGCTTATTTTGATCATTTTAAGCACTTAAATACGCTTTAAACAATAACATTAGAGAAATAAGCGATTTCCATCAAGAATTGTAGAAGCCATCGGCAGATTTGTTTCAATCTATTTCCTAACATGTTCAGCAATATAACAGTGTTATTTCATGCATTTTAGCAGTGGGAAACACGAGAAAACTTCGGTTTTCTACTTTAGATTCGTTCCAGACATATTGCATAAGTTGTACTTTGTGTGATTTACTGTGGTTCTCTGATCGAAATCCAGTTATTAAAATAGTGATTTTCATGCTTATTTTGATCATTTTAAGCACTTAAATACGCTTTAAACAATAACATTAGAGAAATAAGCGATTTCCATCAAGAATTGTAGAAGCCATCGGCAGATTTGTTTCAATCTATTTCCTAACATGTTCAGCAATATAACAGTGTTATTTCATGCATTTTAGCAGTGGGAAACACGAGAAAACTTCGGTTTTCTACTTTAGATTCGTTCCAGACATATTGCATAAGTTGTACTTTGTGTGATTTACTGTGGTTCTCTGATCGAAATCCAGTTATTAAAATAGTGATTTTCATGCTTATTTTGATCATTTTAAGCACTTAAATACGCTTTAAACAATAACATTAGAGAAATAAGCGATTTCCATCAAGAATTGTAGAAGCCATCGGCAGATTTGTTTCAATCTATTTCCTAACATGTTCAGCAATATAACAGTGTTATTTCATGCATTTTAGCAGTGGGAAACACGAGAAAACTTCGGTTTTCTACTTTAGATTCGTTCCAGACATATTGCATAAGTTGTACTTTGTGTGATTTACTGTGGTTCTCTGATCGAAATCCAGTTATTAAAATAGTGATTTTCATGCTTATTTTGATCATTTTAAGCACTTAAATACGCTTTAAACAATAACATTAGAGAAATAAGCGATTTCCATCAAGAATTGTAGAAGCCATCGGCAGATTTGTTTCAATCTATTTCCTAACATGTTCAGCAATATAACAGTGTTATTTCATGCATTTTAGCAGTGGGAAACACGAGAAAACTTCGGTTTTCTACTTTAGATTCGTTCCAGACATATTGCATAAGTTGTACTTTGTGTGATTTACTGTGGTTCTCTGATCGAAATCCAGTTATTAAAATAGTGATTTTCATGCTTATTTTGATCATTTTAAGCACTTAAATACGCTTTAAACAATAACATTAGAGAAATAAGCGATTTCCATCAAGAATTGTAGAAGCCATCGGCAGATTTGTTTCAATCTATTTCCTAACATGTTCAGCAATATAACAGTGTTATTTCATGCATTTTAGCAGTGGGAAACACGAGAAAACTTCGGTTTTCTACTTTAGATTCGTTCCAGACATATTGCATAAGTTGTACTTTGTGTGATTTACTGTGGTTCTCTGATCGAAATCCAGTTATTAAAATAGTGATTTTCATGCTTATTTTGATCATTTTAAGCACTTAAATACGCTTTAAACAATAACATTAGAGAAATAAGCGATTTCCATCAAGAATTGTAGAAGCCATCGGCAGATTTGTTTCAATCTATTTCCTAACATGTTCAGCAATATAACAGTGTTATTTCATGCATTTTAGCAGTGGGAAACACGAGAAAACTTCGGTTTTCTACTTTAGATTCGTTCCAGACATATTGCATAAGTTGTACTTTGTGTGATTTACTGTGGTTCTCTGATCGAAATCCAGTTATTAAAATAGTGATTTTCATGCTTATTTTGATCATTTTAAGCACTTAAATACGCTTTAAACAATAACATTAGAGAAATAAGCGATTTCCATCAAGAATTGTAGAAGCCATCGGCAGATTTGTTTCAATCTATTTCCTAACATGTTCAGCAATATAACAGTGTTATTTCATGCATTTTAGCAGTGGGAAACACGAGAAAACTTCGGTTTTCTACTTTAGATTCGTTCCAGACATATTGCATAAGTTGTACTTTGTGTGATTTACTGTGGTTCTCTGATCGAAATCCAGTTATTAAAATAGTGATTTTCATGCTTATTTTGATCATTTTAAGCACTTAAATACGCTTTAAACAATAACATTAGAGAAATAAGCGATTTCCATCAAGAATTGTAGAAGCCATCGGCAGATTTGTTTCAATCTATTTCCTAACATGTTCAGCAATATAACAGTGTTATTTCATGCATTTTAGCAGTGGGAAACACGAGAAAACTTCGGTTTTCTACTTTAGATTCGTTCCAGACATATTGCATAAGTTGTACTTTGTGTGATTTACTGTGGTTCTCTGATCGAAATCCAGTTATTAAAATAGTGATTTTCATGCTTATTTTGATCATTTTAAGCACTTAAATACGCTTTAAACAATAACATTAGAGAAATAAGCGATTTCCATCAAGAATTGTAGAAGCATCGGCAGATTTGTTTCAATCTATT
>JACMZG010000621.1:0-16437 GCA_018340805.1 Microvelia longipes
CAATTCTTTCAGATTTGTATTTATGATGCTTAATTTTTTCTTCTAATGTTATATAGTTCCTATAAATTATGCAATGCCGTATTTAGCACCTTCAAAAACTGAAAATTAAGTTCACACAATTTGATCAACTTATGATTCTGAAAAAACTCTATTATCTTAAGGACTTTTGGTAGTCAGAGCCATTACTCAGTTCCGAGAGGTCATTCAACAAAGTACGAGGAATTAACTTTATGTATTAATGCTAGGAACGAAGATCCCCGCATAAAAGTAACGGCCGTTGGCAAACCGGAGGAAGGTTTTCTCTCGGGTGTTTTCCCCACGTCTAAAATGGCATTGAGGAACTGGTACCCATCATCTGTTTCTTATTGTTCTTTGTTGGGAATTTAGTTTGTTATTGGGACAGAATAGATTGAGATGGACAAATCATTTAGTGTCACGATGGCATCGTTCAATTCTTGGGCTCACGCGATGGAAATCGCTATTTTCTAATGTTATTGGTTTAAAGCGTAATTTACAGCGCTTAAAACCATCAAAATAAGCATGAAAATCAACTATTTTAATAACTGGATTTTGATCAGAGAACCACAGTAAATCACACAAAGTACAACTTATGTAATATGTCTGGAACGAATCTAAAGTAGGAAACGAAAGTTTTCTCGTGTTTTCCACGTCTAAAATGCATGAAATAACACTGTTCTATTGCTGAATATTGTTAGAAATAGATTGAAACAAATCTGCCGATGGCATCTACAATTCTTGATGGAAATCGCTTATTTCTCTAATGTTATTGTTTAAAGCGTATTTAAGCGCTTAAAAACCATCAAAATAAGCATGAAAATCACTATTTTAATAACTGGATTTTGATCAGAGAACCACAGTAAATCACACAAAGTACAACTTATGTAATATGTCTGGAACGAATCTAAAGTAGGAAACGAAAGTTTTCTCGTGTTTTCCACGTTAAAAATGCATGAAATAAACACTGTTCTATTGCTGAATATTGTTAGGAAATAGATTGAAACAAATCTGCCGATGGCATCTACAATTCTTGATGGAAATCGCTTATTTCTCTAATGTTATTGTTTAAAGCGTATTTAAGCGCTTAAAACCATCAAAATAAGCATGAAAATCACTATTTTTAATAACTGGATTTTGATCAGAGAACCAGTAAATCACACAAAGTACAACTTATGTAAATATGTCTGGAACGAATCTAAAGTAGGAAACGAAAGTTTTCTCGTGTTTTCCACGTCTAAAATGCATGAAATAACACTGTTCTATTGCTGAATATTGTTAGGAAATAGATTGAAACAAATCTGCCGATGGCATCTACAATTCTTGATGGAAATCGCTTATTTCTCTATGTTATTGTTTAAAGCGTATTTAAGCGCTTAAAACCATCAAAATAAGCATGAAATCACTATTTTAATAACTGGATTTTGATCAGAGAACCACAGTAAATCACACAAAGTACAACTTATGTAATATGTCTGGAACGAATCTAAAGTAGAAACGAAAGTTTTCTCGTGTTTTCCACGTCTAAAATGCATGAAATAACACTGTTCTATTGCTGAATATTGTTAGGAAATAGATTGAAACAAATCTGCCGATGGCATCTACAATTCTTGATGGAAATCGCTTATTTCTCTAATGTTATTGTTTAAAGCGTATTTAAGCGCTTAAAACCATCAAAATAAGCATGAAAATCACTATTTTAATAACTGGATTTGATCAGAGAACCACAGTAAATCACACAAAGTACAACTTATGTAATATGTCTGGAACGAATCTAAAGTAGAAACGAAAGTTTTCTCGTGTTTTCCACGTCTAAAATGCATGAAATAACACTGTTCTATTTGCTGAATATTGTTAGGAAATAGATTGAAACAAATCTGCCGATGGCATCTACAATTCTTGATGGAAATCGCTTATTTCTCTAATGTTATTGTTTAAAGCGTATTTAAGCGCTTAAAACCATCAAAATAAGCATGAAAATCACTATTTTAATAACTGGATTTTGATCAGAGAACCACAGTAAATCACACAAAGTACAACTTATGTAATATGTCTGGAACGAATCTAAAGTAGGAAACGAAAGTTTTCTCGTGTTTTCCACGTCTAAAATGCATGAAATAACACTGTTCTATTGCTGAATATGTTAGGAAATAGATTGAAACAAATCTGCCGATGGCATCTACAATTCTTGATGGAAATCGCTTATTTCTCTAATGTTATTGTTTAAAGCGTATTTAAGCGCTTAAAACCATCAAAATAAGCATGAAAATCACTATTTTAATAACTGGATTTTGATCAGAGAACCACAGTAAATCACACAAAGTACAACTTATGTAATATGTCTGGAACGAATCTAAAGTAGGAAACGAAAGTTTTCTCGTGTTTCCACGTCTAAAATGCATGAAATAACACTGTATTGCTGAATATTGTTAGGAAATAGATTGAAACAAATCTGCCGATGGCATCTACAATTCTTGATGGAAATCGCTTATTTCTCTAATGTTATTGTTTAAAGCGTATTTAAGCGCTTAAAACATCAAAATAAGCATGAAAATCACTATTTTAATAACTGGATTTCGATCAGAGAACCACAGTAAATCACACAAAGTACAACTTATGTAATATGTCTGGAACGAATCTAAAGTAGAAACGAAAGTTTTCTCGTGTTTTCCACGTCTAAAATGCATGAAATAACACTGTTCTATTGCTGAATATTGTTAGGAAATAGATTGAAACAAATCTGCCGATGGCATCTACAATTCTTGATGGAAATCGCTTATTTCTCTAATGTTATTGTTTAAAGCGTATTTAAGCGCTTAAAACCATCAAAATAAGCATGAAAATCACTATTTTAATAACTGGATTTCGATCAGAGAACCACAGTAAATCACACAAAGTACAACTTATGTAATATGTCTGGAACGAATCTAAAGTAGAAACGAAAGTTTTCTCGTGTTTTCCACGTCTAAAATGCATGAAATAACACTGTTCTATTGCTGAATATTGTTAGGAAATAGATTGAAACAAATCTGCCGATGGCATCTACAATTCTTGATGGAAATCGCTTATTCTCTAATGTTATTGTTTAAAGCGTATTTAAGCGCTTAAAACCATCAAAATAAGCATGAAAATCACTATTTTAATAACTGGATTGATCAGAGAACCACAGTAAATCACACAAAGTACAACTTATGTAATATGTCTGGAACGAATCTAAAGTAGAAACGAAAGTTTTCTCGTGTTTCCCACGTCTAAAATGCATGAAATAACACTGTTCTATTGCTGAATATTGTTAGGAAATAGATTGAAACAAATCTGCCGATGGCATCTACAATTCTTGATGGAAATCGCTTATTTCTCTAATGTTATTGTTTAAAGCGTATTTAAGCGCTTAAAACCATCAAATAAGCATGAAAATCACTATTTTAATAACTGGATTTTGATCAGAGAACCACAGTAAATCACACAAAGTACAACTTATGTAATATGTCTGGAACGAATCTAAAGTAGGAAACGAAAGTTTTCTCGTGTTTCCACGTCTAAAATGCATGAAATAACACTGTTCTATTGCTGAATATTGTTAGGAAATAGATTGAAACAAATCTGCCGATGGCATCTACAATTCTTGATGGAAATCGCTTATTTCTCTAATGTTATTGTTTAAAGCGTATTTAAGCGCTTAAAACCATCAAAATAAGCATGAAAATCACTATTTTAATAACTGGATTTCGATCAGAGAACCACAGTAAACACACAAAGTACAACTTATGTAATATGTCTGGAACGAATCTAAAGTAGAAACGAAGTTTTCTCGTGTTTCCACGTCTAAAATGCATGAAATAACACTGTTCTATTGCTGAATATTGTTAGGAAATAGATTGAAACAAATCTGCCGATGGCATCTACAATTCTTGATGGAAATCGCTTATTTCTCTAATGTTATTGTTTAAAGCGTATTTAAGCGCTTAAAACCATCAAAATAAGCATGAAAATCACTATTTTAATAACTGGATTTGATCAGAGAACCACAGTAAATCACACAAAGTACAACTTATGTAATATGTCTGGAACGAATCTAAAGTAGGAAACGAAAGTTTTCTCGTGTTTCCACGTCTAAAATGCATGAAATAACACTGTTCTATTGCTGAATATTGTTAGGAAATAGATTGAAACAAATCTGCCGATGGCATCTACAATTCTTGATGGAAATCGCTTATTTCTCTAATGTTATTGTTTAAAGCGTATTTAAGCGCTTAAAACATCAAAATAAGCATGAAAATCACTATTTTAATAACTGGATTTCGATCAGAGAACCACAGTAAATCACACAAAGTACAACTTATGTAATATGTCTGGAACGAATCTAAAGTAGGAAACGAAAGTTTTCTCGTGTTTTCCACGTCTAAAATGCATGAAATAACACTGTTCTATTGCTGAATATTGTTAGGAAATAGATTGAAACAAATCTGCCGATGGCATCTACAATTCTTTGATGGAAATCGCTTATTTCTCTAATGTTATTGTTTAAAGCGTATTTAAGCGCTTAAAACATCAAAATAAGCATGAAAATCACTATTTTAATAACTGGATTTCGATCAGAGAACCACAGTAAATCACACAAAGTACAACTTATGTAATATGTCTGGAACGAATCTAAAGTAGAAACGAAGTTTTCTCGTGTTTCCACGTCTAAATGCATGAAATAACACTGTTCTATTGCTGAATATTGTTAGGAAATAGATTGAAACAAATCTGCGATGGCATCTACAATTCTTGATGGAAATCGCTTATTTCTCTAATGTTATTGTTTAAAGCGTATTTAAGCGCTTAAAATGATCAAAATAAGCATGAAAATCACTATTTTAATAACTGGATTTTGATCAGAGAACCACAGTAAATCACACAAAGTACAACTTATGTAAAATATGTCTGGAACGAATCTAAAGTAGAAAACGAAAGTTTTCGTGTTTTCCACGTCTAAAATGCATGAAATAACACTGTTCTATTGCTGAATATTGTTAGGAAATAGATTGAAACAAATCTGCCGATGGCATCTACAATTCTTGATGGAAATCGCTTATTTCTCTAATGTTATTGTTTAAAGCGTATTTAAGCGCTTAAAAATCAAAATAAGCATGAAAATCACTATTTTAATAACTGGATTTCGATCAGAGAACCACAGTAAATCACACAAAGTACAACTTATGTAATATGTCTGGAACGAATCTAAAGTAGAAACGAAAGTTTTCTCGTGTTTTCCACGTCTAAAATGCATGAAATAACACTGTTCTATTGCTGAATATTGTTAGGAAATAGATTGAAACAAATCTGCCGATGGCATCTACAATTCTTGATGGAAATCGCTTATTTCTCTAATGTTATTGTTTAAAGCGTATTTAAGCGCTTAAAACCATCAAAATAAGCATGAAAATCACTATTTTAATAACTGGATTTTGATCAGAGAACCACAGTAAATCACACAAAGTACAACTTATGTAATATGTCTGGAACGAATCTAAAGTAGAAACGAAAGTTTTCTCGTGTTTTCCACGTCTAAAATGCATGAAATAACACTGTTCTATTGCTGAATATTGTTAGGAAATAGATTGAAACAAATCTGCCGATGGCATCTACAATTCTTGATGGAAATCGCTTATTTCTCTAATGTTATTGTTTAAAGCGTATTTAAGCGCTTAAAACCATCAAAATAAGCATGAAAATCACTATTTTAATAACTGGATTTCGATCAGAGAACCACAGTAAATCACACAAAGTACAACTTATGTAATATGTCTGGAACGAATCTAAAGTAGAAACGAAAGTTTTCTCGTGTTTCCCACGTCTAAAATGCATGAAATAACACTGTTCTATTGCTGAATATTGTTAGGAAATAGATTGAAACAAATCTGCCGATGGCTCTACAATTCTTGATGGAAATCGCTTATTTCTCTAATGTTATTGTTTAAAGCGTATTTAAGCGCTTAAAACCATCAAATAAGCATGAAAATCACTATTTTAATAACTGGATTTCGATCAGAGAACCACAGTAAATCACACAAAGTACAACTTATGTAATATGTCTGGAACGAATCTAAAGTAGGAAACGAAAGTTTTCTCGTGTTTCCACGTCTAAAATGCATGAAATAACACTGTTCTATTGCTGAATATTGTTAGGAAATAGATTGAAACAAATCTGCCGATGGCATCTACAATTCTTGATGGAAATCGCTTATTTCTCTAATGTTATTGTTTAAAGCGTATTTAAGCGCTTAAAACCATCAAAATAAGCATGAAAATCACTATTTTAATAACTGGATTTCGATCAGAGAACCACAGTAAATCACACAAAGTACAACTTATGTAATATGTCTGGAACGAATCTAAAGTAGAAACGAAGTTTTCTCGTGTTTCCACGCTAAAATGCATGAAATAACACTGTTCTATTGCTGAATATTGTTAGGAAATAGATTGAAACAAATCTGCCGATGGCATCTACAATTCTTGATGGAAATCGCTTATTCTCTAATGTTATTGTTTAAAGCGTATTTAAGCGCTTAAAAATCAAAATAAGCATGAAAATCACTATTTTAATAACTGGATTTCGATCAGAGAACCACAGTAAATCACACAAAGTACAACTTATGTAATATGTCTGGAACGAATCTAAAGTAGGAAACGAAAGTTTTCTCGTGTTTTCCACGTCTAAAATGCATGAAATAACACTGTTCTATTGCTGAATATTGTTAGGAAATAGATTGAAACAAATCTGCCGATGGCTCTACAATTCTTGATGGAAATCGCTTATTTCTCTAATGTTATTGTTTAAAGCGTATTTAAGCGCTTAAAACCATCAAAATAAGCATGAAAATCACTATTTTAATAACTGGATTTTGATCAGAGAACCACAGTAAATCACACAAAGTACAACTTATGTAATATGTCTGGAACGAATCTAAAGTAGAAACGAAATTTTCTCGTGTTTTCCACGTCTAAAATGCATGAAATAACACTGTTCTATTGCTGAATATGTTAGGAAATAGATTGAAACAAATCTGCCGATGGCATCTACAATTCTTGATGGAAATCGCTTATTTCTCTAATGTTATTGTTTAAAGCGTATTTAAGCGCTTAAAACCATCAAAATAAGCATGAAAATCACTATTTTAATAACTGGATTTCGATCAGAGAACCACAGTAAATCACACAAAGTACAACTTATGTAATATGTCTGGAACGAATCTAAAGTAGAAACGAAAGTTTTCTCGTGTTTTCCACGTCTAAAATGCATGAAATAACACTGTTCTATTGCTGAATATTGTTAGGAAATAGATTGAAACAAATCTGCCGATGGCATCTACAATTCTTGATGGAAATCGCTTATTTCTCTAATGTTATTGTTTAAAGCGTATTTAAGCGCTTAAAACCATCAAAATAAGCATGAAAATCACTATTTTAATAACTGGATTTCGATCAGAGAACCACAGTAAATCACACAAAGTACAACTTATGTAATATGTCTGGAACGAATCTAAAGTAGAAACGAAGTTTTCTCGTGTTTTCCACGTCTAAAATGCATGAAATAACACTGTTCTATTGCTGAATATTGTTAGGAAATAGATTGAAACAAATCTGCCGATGGCATCTACAATTCTTGATGGAAATCGCTTATTTCTCTAATGTTATTGTTTAAAGCGTATTTAAGCGCTTAAAAATCAAAATAAGCATGAAATCACTATTTTAATAACTGGATTTGATCAGAGAACCACAGTAAATCACACAAAGTACAACTTATGTAATATGTCTGGAACGAATCTAAAGTAGAAACGAAAGTTTTCTCGTGTTTTCCACGTCTAAAATGCATGAAATAACACTGTTCTATTGCTGAATATTGTTAGGAAATAGATTGAAACAAATCTGCCGATGGCATCTACAATTCTTGATGGAAATCGCTTATTTCTCTAATGTTATTGTTTAAAGCGTATTTAAGCGCTTAAAACCATCAAAATAAGCATGAAAATCACTATTTAATAACTGGATTTCGATCAGAGAACCACAGTAAATCACACAAAGTACAACTTATGTAATATGTCTGGAACGAATCTAAAGTAGAAACGAAAGTTTTCTCGTGTTTCCACGTCTAAAATGCATGAAATAACACTGTTCTATTGCTGAATATTGTTAGGAAATAGATTGAAACAAATCTGCCGATGGCTCTACAATTCTTGATGGAAATCGCTTATTTCTCTAATGTTATTGTTTAAAGCGTATTTAAGCGCTTAAAAGATCAAAAAAGCATGAAAATCACTATTTTAATAACTGGATTTCGATCAGAGAACCACAGTAAATCACACAAAGTACAACTTATGTAATATGTCTGGAACGAATCTAAAGTAGAAACGAAAGTTTTCTCGTGTTTTCCACGTCTAAAATGCATGAAATAACACTGTTCTATTGCTGAAATTGTTAGGAAATAGATTGAAACAAATCTGCCGATGGCATCTACAATTCTTGATGGAAATCGCTTATTTCTCTAATGTTATTGTTTAAAGCGTATTTAAGCGCTTAAAACCATCAAAATAAGCATGAAAATCACTATTTTAATAACTGGATTTCGATCAGAGAACCACAGTAAATCACACAAAGTACAACTTATGTAATATGTCTGGAACGAATCTAAAGTAGGAAACGAAAGTTTTCTCGTGTTTTCCACGTCTAAAATGCATGAAATAACACTGTTCTATTGCTGAATATTGTTAGGAAATAGATTGAAACAAATCTGCCGATGGCTCTACAATTCTTGATGGAAATCGCTTATTTCTCTAATGTTATTGTTTAAAGCGTATTTAAGCGCTTAAAACGATCAAAATAAGCATGAAAATCACTATTTTAATAACTGGATTTTGATCAGAGAACCACAGTAAATCACAAAAGTACAACTTATGCAATATGTCTGGAACGAATCTAAAGTAGGAAACGAAAGTTTTCTCGTGTTTCCCACGTCTAAAATGCATGAAATAACACTGTTCTATTGCTGAATATTGTTAGGAAATAGATTGAAACAAATCTGCCGATGGCTCTACAATTCTTGATGGAAATCGCTTATTTCTCTAATGTTATTGTTTAAAGCGTATTTAAGCGCTTAAAACCATCAAAATAAGCATGAAAATCACTATTTTAATAACTGGATTTTGATCAGAGAACCACAGTAAATCACACAAAGTACAACTTATGCAATATGTCTGGAACGAATCTAAAGTAGAAAAAAGTTTTCTCGTGTTTTCCACGTCTAAAATGCATGAAATAACACTGTTCTATTGCTGAATATTGTTAGGAAATAGATTGAAACAAATCTGCGATGGCTCTACAATTCTTGATGGAAATCGCTTATTTCTCTAATGTTATTGTTTAAAGCGTATTTAAGCGCTTAAAACCATCAAAATAAGCATGAAAATCACTATTTTAATAACTGGATTTTGATCAGAGAACCACAGTAAATCACACAAAGTACAACTTATGCAATATGTCTGGAACGAATCTAAAGTAGGAAACGAAGTTTTCTCGTGTTTTCCACTCTAAAATGCATGAAATAACACTGTTCTATTGCTGAATATGTTAGGAAATAGATTGAAACAAATCTGCCGATGGCTTCTACAATTCTTGATGGAAATCGCTTATTTCTCTAATGTTATTGTTTAAAGCGTATTTAAGCGCTTAAAAATCAAAATAAGCATGAAAATCATTTTTAATAACTGGATTTTGATCAGAGAACCACAGTAAATCACACAAAGTACAACTTATGTAATATGTCTGGAACGAATCTAAGTAGAAACGAAAGTTTTCTCGTGTTTCCACTCTAAATGCATGAAATACACTGTTCTATTGCTGAATATTGTTAGGAAATAGATTGAAACAAATCTGCCGATGGCATCTACAATTCTTGATGGAAATCGCTTATTTCTCTAATGTTATTGTTTAAAGCGTATTTAAGCGCTTAAAACATCAAATAAGCATGAAAATCACTATTTTAATAACTGGATTTCGATCAGAGAACCACAGTAAATCACACAAAGTACAACTTATGTAATATGTCTGGAACGAATCTAAAGTAGGAAACGAAAGTTTTCTCGTGTTTTCCACGTCTAAATGCATGAAATAACACTGTTTATTGCTGAATATTGTTAGGAAATAGATTGAAACAAATCTGCGATGGCTCTACAATTCTTGATGGAAATCGCTTATTTCTCTAATGTTATTGTTTAAAGCGTATTTAAGCGCTTAAACCATCAAAATAAGCATGAAAATCACTATTTTAATAACTGGATTTTGATCAGAGAACACAGTAAATCACACAAAGTACAACTTATGTAATATGTCTGGAACGAATCTAAAGTAGAAACGAAAGTTTTCGTGTTTTCCACTCTAAAATGCATGAAATAACACTGTTCTATTGCTGAATATTGTTAGGAAATAGATTGAAAAAATCTGCCGATGGCTCTACAATTCTTGATGGAAATCGCTTATTTCTCTAATGTTATTGTTTAAAGCGTATTTAAGCGCTTAAACCATCAAAATAAGCATGAAAATCACTATTTTAATAACTGGATTTTGATCAGAGAACCACAGTAAATCACACAAAGTACAACTTATGTAATATGTCTGGAACGAATCTAAAGTAGGAAACGAAAGTTTTCTCGTGTTTTCCACGTCTAAAATGCATGAAATAACACTGTTCTATTGCTGAATATTGTTAGGAAATAGATTGAAACAAATCTGCCGATGGCATCTACAAATTCTTGATGGAAATCGCTTATTTCTCTAATGTTATTGTTAAAGCCGTATTTAAGCGCTTTCCATCAAGAATTGTATGATGCCACGGCAGAATTTGTTTCAATCTTAATTTCCTAACAATATTCAGCAATAGAACAGTGTTATTCATGCATTTTTAGACGTGGAAAATACGAGAAAACTTCGTTCCTACTTTAGATCGTTCCAGACATATTAACATAAGTTGTACTTTGTGTGATTTACTGTGGTTCTCTGATCAAAATTCCAGTATTAAACATAGTGATTTTCAATGCTTATTTGTTGGAATGGTTTTAAAGCGCCCGAGAGATAACGCTTTAAACAATAACTTAAGAAATAAGCGATTTCATCAAGAAATTGTAGATGCCATCGGCAGATTTGGTTTCAATCTATTTCCTAACAATATTCCCACAATAGAAACAGTGTTTAATTTCATCATTTTAACGTGGAAAACACGAAGAAAAATTTCATTTCTATTTAGATTTGTTCAGACATATTACATAATTGTACTTGGGTGATTTACTTGTGGTCTCTCTGATCAAAATCCAGCTTATTAAAATAGTGATTTTCATCTTAATTTTGTGGTTTTAAGCGCTTAATACGCTTTACACAAAATAACATTAGAGAAATAAGCGATTTCATCAAGAATTGTAAGATGCCCATCGCAATTTGTTCAATCTATTTCCTAACAATATGTCAGCAATAGAACAGTGTTATTTCATGCATTTTGACGTGGAAAACACGAAAAAACTTTCGTTTCCTACTTTGAATCGTTCCAGAAATATTACATAAGTTGTACTTTGTGTGATTTACTGTGGTTCTCTGATCGAAATCCAGTTATTTAAAAATAGTGATTTTCATGCTTATTTTGATCGTTTTAAGCGCTTAAATACGCTTTAAAACAATAACATTAGAGAAATAAGCGATTTCCATCAAGAATTGTAGATGCCATCGCAGATTTGTTCAATCATTTCCTAACAATATTCAGCAATAGAACAGTGTTATTTCATGGCATTTTTAGACGTGGAAACACGAGAAAACTTTCGTTTCCTACTTAAGATTCGTTCCAGACATATTACATAAGTTGTACTTTGGTGGTATTACTGTGGTTTCTCTGATCAAATCCAGTTATTAAAATAGTGGATTTTCATGCTTATTTTGATCGTTTTAAGCGCTTAAATACGCTTTAAACAATAACATTAAAGAAATAAGCGATTCCATCAAGAATTGTAGATGCATCGGCAGATTTGTTTCAATCTTTTCAACAATTCAGCAATAGAAAAGTGTTATTTCATGCATTTTAGACGTGAAAACAGAGAAAACTTTCGTTTCCTACTTTAGATTCGTTCCAGACATATTAACATAAGTTGTACTTTGTGTGATTTACTGTGGTTCTCTGATCGAAATCCAGTTATTAAAATAGTGATTTTCAATGCTTATTTTTGATCATTTTAAGCGCTTAAATACGCTTTTAAACAATAACATTAAGAGAAATAAGCGATTTCCATCAAGAATTGTAGATGCCATCGGCAGATTTGTTTCAATCTATTTCCTAACAATATTCAGCAATAGAACCAGTGTTATTTCATGCATTTTAAGCACGTGAAAACACAGAAAACTTTCGTTTCTTACTTTAGATTCGTTCCAACATATTACATAGTTTGTACTTTGTGTGATTTACTGTGTTCTCTGATCAAAAATCAGTTATTAAAAATAGTGATTTTCATGCTTATTTTGATCGTTTTAGCGCTTAAATACGCTTTAAAAATAACATTAGAGAAATAAGCGATTTCATCCAGAATTGTAGAATGCCATCGGCAGATTTGTTTCAATCTATTTCCTAACAATGTTCAGCAATAGAACAGTGTTAATTTCATGCATTTAAGACAGTGGAAACACGAGAAAAACTTCGTTTCCTACTTTAGATTCGTTCCAGACATATTACATAAGTTGTACTTTGTGTGATTTACTGTGGTTTCTCTGATCGAAATCAGTTATTAAAATAGTGATTTTCATGCTTATTTTGATCGTTTTAAGCGCTTAATACGCTTTAAACAATAACATTAGAGAAATAAGCGATTTCCATCAAGAATTGTAGATGCCATCGGCAGATTTGTTTCAATCTATTTCCTAACAATATTCAGCAATAGAACAGTGTTATTTCATGCATTTTAGACGTGGAAAACACGAGAAAACTTTCGGTTTCCTACTTTAGATTCGTTCCAGACATATTAATAAGTTGTACTTTGTGTGATTTACTGTGGTTCTCTGATCGAAATCCAGTTATTAAAATAGGATTTTCCATGCTTATTTTGATCGTTTTAAGCGCTTATACGCTTAAACAATAACATTAGAGAATAAGCGATTCCATCAAGTGTAGATGCACGCAGATTTGTTTCAATCTATTTCCTAACAATGTTCACAATTAAAACAGTGTTATTTCATGCATTTTAGCGTGGAAACACGAGAAAACTTTCGTTTCCTACTTTAGATTCGTTCCAGACATATTACATAAGTTGTACTTTGTGTGATTTACTGTGGTTTCTCTGATCAAATCCAGTTATTAAATAGTGATTTTCATGCTTATTTTGATCGTTTTAAGCGCTTAAATACGCTTTAAACAATAACATTAGAGAAATAAGCGATTCCATCAAGGAATTGTAGATGCCATCGGCAGATTGTTTCAATCTATTTCCTAACAATATTCAGCAATAGAACAGTGTTATTCATGCATTTTAGCAGTGGAAAACACCGAGAAAACTTCGTTTTCCTACTTTTAGATTCGTTTCCAGACATATTACATAAGTTGTACTTTGTGTGATTTACTGTGGTTCTCTGATCAAATATCCAGTTATTAAAATAGTGATTTTCAGCTTATTTTGATCATTTTAAGCGCTTAAATACGCTTTAAACAATAACATTAGAGAAATAAGCGATTTCCATCAAGAATTGTAGAGCCATCGGCAGATTGTTTCAATCTATTTCCTAACAATGTTCAGCAATAGAACAGTGTTATTTCATGCATTTTAGACGTGGGAAAACACGAGAAACTTTCGTTTCTACTTTAAATTCGTTCCGACATATTACATAAGTTGTACTTTGTGTGATTTACTGTGGTTCTCTGATCAAAATCCCAGTTATTAAAATTGTGATTTTCATGCTATTTTGATCATTTTAAGCGCTTAATACGCTTAAACAATAACATTAGAGAAATAAGCGATTTCCATCAAGATTGTAGAAGCCATCGGCAGATTTGTTTCAATCTATTTCCTAACAATGTTCAGCAATAGAACGTGTTATTTCATGCATTTTAGCAGTGGGAAAACAACGAGAAAACTTCGGTTTGTACTTTAGATCGTTCCAGACATATTAGCTAAGTTGTAACTTTGTGTGATTTACTGGTGGTTCTTCTGATCGAAATCCAGTTATTAAAAATAGTGATTTTCATGCTTATTTTGATCATTTTAAGCACTTAAATACGCTTTAAACAAAATCATTAGAGAAATAAGCGATTTATCAAGAATTGTAGAAAGCCATCGGCAGATTTGTTTCAATCTATTTCCTAACATATTCAGCAATATAACAGTGTTATTTCAGCATTTTAGCGGGAAAACAGAGAAACTTCGGTTTCTTACTTTAGATTTCGTTCCAGACATGATTAACATAAGTTGTCTTTGTGTGATTTACTGTGGTTCTTGATCGAAATCCAGTTATTAAAATAGTGATTTTCATGCATTATTTTGATCATTTTAAGCAGCTTAAATACGCTTTAAACAATAACATTAGAGAATAAGCGATTTCCATCAAGAATGTAGAGCCATCGGCAGATTTTGTTTCAATCTATTTCCTAACATGTTCAGCAATATAACAGGTTATTTCATGCATTTTAGCAGTGGAAAATACACGAGAAAATTGTTTCTTACTTTAGATTCGTTCCAGACATATTGCATAAGTTGTACTTTGTGTGATTTACTTGTGGTTCTCTGATCAAAATACAGTTATTTAAAATAGTGATTTTCCATGCTATTTTGTATTTTAAGCAACTTAATACGCTTTAAACAATAACATTAGGAAATAAGCGATTTCCATCAAAAGATTGTAGAAGCCATCGCAGATTGTTTCAATCTATTTCCTAACATATCAGCAAATAAAACAGTGTTATTTCATGCATTTAGCATGGAAAACACGAGAAAACTTAGGTTTCCTACTTTAGATTCGTTCCAGACTATTGCATAGTTGTACTTTGTTGATATGTGGTTTTCTGATCGAAAATCCAGTTATATAAATAGTGATTTTTCATGCTTATTTGATCATTTTAAACACTTTAAATAGCTTAAAACAATAACATTAGAGAAAATAAGCGATTTCATCAAGAATTGTAGAAGCCTCGGCCCAGATTTGTTTCAATTATTTCCTAACATATTCAAGCAAAAAATGTTATTTTATGCATTTTAGCAGTGGAAAACACGAGAAAACTTTCGGTTTCTACTTAATTCGTCAACATATTACATAAGTTGTACTTTGTGTGATTTACTGTGGTTCTTGATCGAAATCCAGTTATTAAAGATAGTGATTTTCATGTTATTTTGATCATTTTAAGCACTTAAATAACGCTTTAAACAATACACTTAGAGAAAAACGATCTCATCAGAAATTGTAGAAAGCATCGGCAGATTTGTTTCAAAATCTATTTCCTAACATGTTCAGTCAATATAAGCAGTGTTATTTCATGCATTTTAGCGTGGAAAACACGAGAAAACTTCGTTTCCTACTTTAGATTCGTTTCCCAGAACATATTACATAGTTGTACTTGTGATTTACTGTGTTCTCTGATCAAATCCCAGTTATTAAAATATGATTTTCATCTTTATTTGATCATTTTAACACTTAAATACGCTTTAAACAATAACATTAGAGAAATTAAGCGATTTCCATCAAGAATTGTAGAACCATCGCAGATTTGTATTGCAATCTTATTTCCTAACCATATTCAGCAATAGAACAGTGTTAATTTCATGCATTTTAGAACGTGGAAAAACGAGAAACTTCGGTTTTCTACTTTAGATTCGTTCCAGACATTATTGCATAAGTTGGTACTTTGTGTGATTTACTGTGCTCTCTGATCGAAAATCCAGTATTAAAATAGTGATTCATGCTTATTTTGATAAATTTTAAGACTTAAATACAGCTTTAAACCAATAAACATTAGAGAAATAAGCGAATTTCCATCAAGAATTGTAGAAAGCATCGGCAGATTTGTTTCAATCTATTTCCTAACATGATTCAGCAATAAACAAGTTTTTCATGCATTAGCAGTGAAAAACGAGAAAAACTTCGGTTTTACTTTAGATTCGTTCCAGACATCATGCATAAGTTGTACTTTGTGTGATTACTGTGGTTCTCTGATCGAAATCCAGTTATTAAAATAGTGATTTCATGCTTATTTTGATGGTTTTAAGCACTTAAATACGCTTTAAACAGATAACAATTAGAGAAATAACGATTTCCATCAAAGAATTGTAGAAGCCATCGGCAGAGTTTGTTTCAATCTATTTCCTAACATATTCAGCAATATAAACAGTGTTATTTCATGCATTTTAGCCGTGGAAGAACACGAAA